>JAQIWN010005242.1:0-10132 GCA_034699025.1 Entomobrya cf. arborea Gr-Col-00668 | reverse complement strand
GGGTATATTGTAGTCATTTAAAGCAACGGAACACGATGGAAAGAATAAATGCACGAAAGGCAAAGGATACACAAAAACTATCTTGTCACATAATTTGAATTGATTGTTTATTTCAGATCTGTATTACATTTTTAAGAATTGAGATCGATAGCAAGTGCATACACAAAATTAATTAAATTTATGCAACAATACACAAATTCTAATCTACTGACAAAATATTATCAACAAATTCATTTTGATCTATAGGCCTATTATAAAATCGTCCAAAGACACTTGAGGACTCTGACCAACCTACATGCCTCAGAATTTTGTCTACGCTAACCCCTCTTGAAGCTACCTTAGATGTTGAAGCATGACGGAAGCTGTGACCCTGATACTTCGAAGTATCTATGCCTGCTAAGTTAAGAATAGATACTAACCATTTACTAATTGTTTGCGAGGTCACTGGTTTATGGGGCCTGGTTATACCGAGGAATAAATTATCCTGTGATCCCCTGAAGCCAACCGTTCTACTGAGATAAACTTGTAAAGCTTCAAAAACACAAACCTTCCTATTTTCATTTTTTGGAAGAGTTATGACTGGATTTAAATTATTCGGCTTTGTTGTTTTAAGAACAGCGGTAAAAATTATCTGTAATTCATTTCCCCATTTCATGTTACTAATCATTACATTAGCCAATGATTGGGCTCTTTGACCTGAAGTGAGTGCTAACAAGCTTACTGTTTTTAAAGTCAAGCGTTTGTTATCTAATAGTTCATTTTCGGGCCAACCCATAAACAAATTCAAAAGCTTGTCTGCATCCCAAGTGGTGCAGTACTTTGCTGTTGGTGGTCTTAATCTAAATATGCCCTTCATAAATCGCTTGACTATTTCAACTTCACCTATCTTTTCATTGCTTCTTAAACTCAACAAAGTAGACAGTGCAGACTTTGCACAGTTAATACTACCATATGACAGACCCTGTTCATACAGTTTGTAAAGGAACTCCATTACATTACGGGGTTGAGGAAACCAAATATTATTGCCTTTCTCAGTGCAAAATAGTTTCCACTTCTTAAAAACAGACTCATAATGAGCTAAAGTTGAGCCAGAAATTGAAGCCTCTAAAACTAAAACGATCTCTTTTGGGAGATTCATGTCCTCCACTGATCGCTGAACAGCACTGCCGCAAGTAGTGTTAGTTTGGAACTGAGTGGATGACTCCTGTTGGTTGAAGGATAAAACAAAAGCGATTTATTAGGCTTAATTTCTAAAAATACACCTTTGCACATACACATATATGTTGGATACCAAGGCTGAGTATTCCAATCAGGGACAACTACTATTCCAAAAACTTTTTCATTGTTCATTTTCGACAATACTCTACTTATTAGATTAAATGGTGGGAATGCATAAAACCTATTTTCCCATTGAATACTAAAAGCATCAACAGAAATAGAATATGGATCTGGAAGCCAAGATATATAATTTTTAATTTGAGCTGTGTTACAACTAGCAAATAAGTCAACATTTGGGAAAAATAATTTTTTACAAATGAAATCAAACTTTGATTTCTGAAGCCTAAAGTAACTACTATCTTCACTTTCTCTTGACAGAGGATCCGCAACGTTTAATTTTGTATTGACGTATGAGGCGAAAATGAAATTGCACTTTTCTTCACACCATTGCCAAATTTGCTTTGCTACTGAATGGCACTGGGTAGCTCGACATCCTCCATAACGATTTATATAACTAACCGCAGTGGTATTATCTACTCTTAGTAGTAACCGTGAATCAGTATTCTTAACAAGCGCCTGTAGACCATAAAGAACTGCTAAAAGTTCAAGTACATTGATATGTAATGTTCTTTGGTAAGCTGACCAGCTTCCTTTCGATGACAGTGTGTCACATTTAGCACCCCAGCCAGACGATGATGCGTCTGTAAATAAAATCAGGTCAAATTGGGATTGCCCAAAGGCTTGTTGTGGGGATTTTAAAGCGCAATTCCACCATTTTAAGTCTTTCACACATTCAAGTGAAACTGATATAAGTTTTTCATAGTTACCCCTATTTGCTTTTAAAGCCTCACTCTTTTCAAACTCTAACTGGCGTATGTAAAGCTGACTGTATTTAACAGCTGGTGAAGCAGCGATTAAATTACCGATTAACACTGCAAGATCATGGATTTTTAGTGTCTGATTCTTAATTACAGCTATGCATTTTTTAATAATATTTTGACATTTTTCTTGTGGTAATTCAATATTCATTTTTGACGAGTCCAGGTAAAAACCTAGGTATTTTACTCGTTTAGAGGGAACTAGTTGCGACTTTATATAATTTATTTCTAAGCCTAACGATGACAAAAGATCAATGGTGGCTTTCACATTGCTTGCACATGCACTTTTAGTGCTTCCTAAAAGAAGTGCATCATCTAAATAAGATACTGATTCTAACCCAGTTTTCCTCAGGTTTGCTAGTATAGGTTTCATGATTTTAGTAAAAATAAAAGGTGCTATGTTCAGTCCGAAAGGAATGCAAGTAAATTGATAGATATTGCCATCCCACATAAAACGTAAGTACTTTCTGTCATTCTTTGTGACTGGTATTCTATGAAATGCTTCCTTCTGATCTAACACTGCCATATATACGTCAGTTCGAACTATGTTCATTGCTACCTTAATGTCCTCCATTTTAAAATGTGGGGCTTTAATGAAATTATTTAATTCCTTCAAATTGATTACTAGTCTTGATCCTCCATCTGATTTTGGAACAACAAAGATATTTGACAAAAACTGGTCGTTTGAAAATGCTGCTCTTTCTACTGCACCTGACTTTCATAATTTTTGAATACATTCACATATTTCTTTAGACTCTTTATCATTAAACTTATGCCCTCTTGGAGGGACTTCTTGAACAGGTTGTTGATGGAATGGTAAATTAAATCCCTGAATGGCATTCAACACAAATTTATCGGTAGTTAACTTTTTCCATTGTTTCAAGTAAAACTTTGTTTGACCTGCGATACGTACATTTTGTTGGATTATTGTCTCCGAAAGGTCGGATTCTTCAGTTGAGATTGTTTCTGGGGATACTGGTTGTATGGCCGATTGAATTGGGAATTCTGGTTGAACTGGCGATTTGGCCCGCCCCAACGTCCCCGAAAGTTGGGCGGGCGATTGTAGTTTAAAGTACTGCCACGATGATTAGTATTTTGGTACGGGTGGAAACGTGGTCTGTTGGATGTGCTCCGGATCACGGATGCAGTTGCTTTTGTTGATTTTAGAGTTTCAGCTAAATTTTCCCCAAATAAATACGATGGTGAGACCTTCGCCGTACAGATTCCATGATATTCCTGACTCAGGAAAGGTTTTACATCCAATCGTCGCCTCTTACTTAGTTCTTGCATTTGAGTTCCTGTCACATTGGCTGAGTCCAAAGCTAATTTAAGCAACTTGGTCGAGACATCTTTCGGAATTTTCGCTGAGTTTTTCGAAATCTCTTCACTGATCTTCGCCAGGAAGGTTAAGTTGAGGGAAAGAGTATTCTGAACTTGTTGAATTTTTAAATCAGAGAGTCGTCCTCTAGCGTTCAGGTTCTGCCAAATCTCAGGGTTTAACTTTGGAACTTGGAAAAACGTACAGTTGGATGGAATCTTGTGATTAATTTTCATGCGTTCCATGGTTTCTTTTGAAATCGGCCTTTCCACCGTCCTTTTGTATGCTTCCGCAATAAAAGAGGTCACCTCGGGACCTAAGTCTTGAGATTGCTCAATGTCAGTCAGAGCTTCAGCAATTTCTGCATCGTAAGAGGAGCTGATATTTCCTCCAGATGGATCCTGAATATTATTCATCAGGTTTTCAAAATTAAGGTCCACATCATTGACATTATCGAAGGAGTGATGTGACGTAAGTGATGTGTTATCTTCATCCACATTGCCTTTTGCCTGCAAATTTAACTGTTGGTCTTGCACCATTTTGCGGAGTCTGATGACTTCCTCTTCAAGAGAATTGGACGGATCGTTATCTCCCATCTGGGTAAGATTCAGAATTTTTGGAAATTAACTACTATTCTTTATAATATTTTAAAATATGAATTTGTATTTTAAGGGCCTTGCAGGAACACCTTTATGTTTCAAATGGGCCATTAAGGAACACCATGTTATTATATTTTAAGTTTGTGCCATGAAAGAACACCAATTAATTCTAATGGGCCATAAAGGAACACCATTTATTATATTTTGGGCCATGTAGGAACACCATTCGTTTTAAATTTGCCAAAGTGTGGGCCGTGAAGGAACACCACTAGTAATATTTTCCCTTTTAAGTTGTTTTTCAACAAAAATGATTAACTATTTTACTTACTTCAGCTTAATTATCCAAGATGAATAGATAATTTTACATTCCTTAGAGGGAAAAAAACGCGTAATTTGACTTTACACTTCACTGGATTTTAATTATCAATACGTTTGGTCCACTATTAATTAATCACAATAACTTTCTTATGAATTATCAATTACTAGTAAATAGATGATAGCAGGATAACTAATTGTTTTTAGTTAATGACAACAAATCCACCGATTTAAGGAATCGATGAATTACCTCTTACTTCTCCCTTTGCCTTCTCAATCAATAATGAACATAAATTCGCTGGAGACAGCCCGTCTAGGAAAAAATAGCACGCTTTTTCTTTTTACTTTAAATGAAGGTACTTCTCCCGGTCTCTCACTCAATGACTACAATATACCCTTGTGTGGTCTTCCGTTTACGGAAGACTCATACAATATAGATTATGCTTCGGCTGGACTACGTCCAGCCTCGCATAATCTTCCAATGCACAGTTGTTATATCAACAAGGTGCGCTTCCATTCTTTCTTTGACATTCGCTTTTTGTTTTAATCTTCCCATATTGCTTGCGAATTGTATCTGCTTGCCAAAAAATAGAAACACTCAATACAGTACTGTTGCTGCAAATAAAAACAGCTTTCATCCTGTATAATCCATCCATTATACAGTTTTCAAATGCATTATGCTTTTTACCAATTTCGCATGAAAGAGAAGCCTCGTTCTTACTTTGTTACAGAACTGTCAGTGAATTTTTATTTCTATGCGATTAAACGTAGTGCACTTTTGTATATTTTTTTGGCTTTCTTCCATTTATCCTTGAACATCTACAAGATTATGTCTTATTAAACATTAAAGCGTAAAAGGTTCATTGCAACTTTTGTTGGCTTCGACCTGAATAGTCTTTTCCGGAAAAATTCCAAAGAGACTGAAGGGCCTATAACGAACACCGAAAAACATTACATTCTTGTTTTTATGTAGCAACGTTGCAAAATTCATGAATACATAATATTTGCTGACAACGTAAACATAGTGGTACCTCAATCTTTTTCCCAAACGTAATCTCTGATCAATAACAAAACAAACTGGTTTCGTTAAGAAGTCAACTCTTACATGTTTCTAGTGCAGCCATTTCATTTACCATTTATGCAGCTAAAAAGGATAGTAGTTCTTCAAAAACTTGAAATGCTCTATTTGTTATACTAAGAATCTAAATGCGCAAGAAATTTCGTTTCCGGTACTAACGAGCTGCTTTGATCATGTACGCTACGCTTAATAAGCTCACAAACAAGCACACAAGTACGCCTACACAGATACTGACGCTACAATCAACCTAATAATCCCGCTATAGTAGGATTCAGCGCATTATAACATTCGTCCATGCTGCCATGTTACTTTCCTTGTCGAGCTACCTATCGGCTTCAAAATTAGCAGTTAAGTGACCCTTACATAAGAATCCCTCAAATCTAAATTTATGTGAAGTTTAAAAGCATTCTTGGCTGAGAACTTTTTAAAAACCCTCAGAGAACTTTAGTGAGAATGAGATGCACGTGTCAGTCATGGTCATTGTTATTACGTTTTTTAACTTGTACCTTGACTATACTATTATTATACTCGAAACTCTGCAATGATGCTCATGGTATGCAGTTTTCAAAACTGTTTTAACGATTCATAAACCTTGTAACTTGCTTCAAGCACTGAAATTTTATGCGTAAACTGAACCCTTTCCTATTTTATTGTAAAGTGAAGACGACTTTCTCTATTCACAAAAAAACGTGTTTTTAATATCAGACGACTACCAAAAGTTTCAAATAGATGTACGTAATGTATTAGAAGCTACATTCTTCAATCTAACTTAACAGTTGCAGCATTGGTTTTACGACTTGCATGGATATGAACATTTATGGATATTTTCCTTCGTATCCATTTAATGCTAAGACAACTTCTGCTCCTTATAAATGTTAATCAAACTGATAAAGAGTGCACTAAGACATACATATGTATAATGGAATCTATTGGAATACATCTGATAGCTTACTTAAGCCATTTTTATCTACAATTTTTATTGAAGCAAAGGCACTGCTGAAATAGGAAATATTTTTTATGAAAGCAGTTAGGAGGGAATTCTAGCGCGATTCAAGTTTCTTACAATTCTAATCTATAGTTGCTAAAACTGAACAGACCGTATTGGTTGGAGATTTCTATTGGTTGTTGGTAGTCGATTTGAATGTAAAAAATATAGCTATAGCAGGAGGTATATAAGTTAAAATTCGGTATAATTACCAAGTTTCATTCGGATATTTACTCCAATTACACTAGCTCTTCATTTAATAAGTAGAGAATGCTCTCCATGTTGCTGTTTGTTTTAATTTTGAAACCAAGTTCAAACTTCATGAACTTTGCTCACTAAACAGTTGAAAAAATTCAAATAAGTAACATTTGTTCCAAAAAAGCCAGAGGTAGGCTATTCATTATAGTACTATGATACATTTAAAAAATATTGATGCATAGTAAAGAGACAGAAGGGAAAACAATTTACGAAAACTTTCACAAATATAAAATATTACAGCCTTTTGAAAAGGTGAATTATGTAGTATTTTGAGCTTCCAACAAAAAAACTTGCCATTGTTAAAAGCTATTTCTCTTTTCATATTTTAGATTCTCTTCGCCTGGAGTGCTTCTCTGATCTTACATTTCAACTTTCCACTCTCATTCAAAACAGTAAAAAATGAAGGTCTACTTCTTGTCAGCATATTGGATCGACGAAGTTTATTATATGGATTAGGAAAATAGGAGGCAAAAAAGGAAAGCAGCTAACGGAAGTTAATGGGCAGAAGTACAGAACTTAGTATGCAAAAAAGGACTAACGTTTGGTTTCGTGGTGCGGTGGGTTTGATGTGCACCAAATAAGAAAAATGTGGAAATCTTAGTAGTTCGATGCAACAGCAATGACCCGAAGGCTTGTTTTGCGTCATCGCTCTTGTTATACATAACTGCTGATATATTTGAGCCCTACAAAAGCGTCTACACTGCATTTAATCTAGTAGTGAAAGCGCATAAAAAGAAAAATGTTGTATCAATGAGGGAATCATTTTAGTCAAAAATGGAAGTTTTCTTTGAGGAATACTTGAAACGACAAAAAAGTGGCGAGAGGAAAATCCTTTTTCTTGGTGAGCCAATTTCGATAAAGAAATAGAGTGAAAATAAAATTTTATAAGCTTTTCTCGTTACGTATAACCGTACTTATCAAACAGACGGGAAGTGCTGTCAATTCAGCAACCGGTATGTAATAATAAAAGGTTGATATGGGTCTCTAAGCACAGAATATAATTGTCACACTAAAGGTTTTCCGAAGTGAACCTGCAAATGATCTTCTAGGATTTTTTTTCTTTATTAACCTAGTTATATAAGCTAAATAAAAACTTAAAATTTATTTTCAAACAAGAATTTATGAGTTAGATTATTTAAATTCACAATTTTTTGTCAGCCTCTACTTTCACCAGAAACACTAGCTTATTGCAATAAAAGAGATTTTTAAGAGAACGCCTTAATAACCTTTGCATATTTTGAAGTAATTCTAACTTTTAAGCGGACCAAATTCTCTAAAATGACACGTGTGCCTCCAAAACTTAACGCAGACTAGGTAGACATAAAAATGCTGCAACCAAAACTCCTGATCCAATCAAAATGTTGAAACTATCTTTAAATAAAACCACTCATTAAAAACCTTTTCTTTAGTGCAGTAGAAATGGCTTTCTCTTCAACGCTCAACTAATTCGTTACCTCTACAAAAAAACTTTATGCTTCAATATACGTACTTTTATACAAATGATTCTATAAACCCAAAGGATAGGACGAATATAAGTTACTACTTATTTTTCAATGGATACCAAAAAACTAAACCAAATCCAGGATTCGTAAATAATTTAAAAAGATTTTTTAGTAAAAAAAATGCACTGAGGAATTTTATACACCAACGAGCTATTTTTTGGTATACCATCAACTTAAGTAACGTCATAATAAAACTCATTTTTGGAGGGAGCTAAGTTGGCCATTCTCTCTCTTGTCAGTTCGGTTTCATATATCTTCACATTTATCAAATTCAGTTGCTATAAGATTTTTTATTAATAATGCAAAACACGATAACATTTTAATGAATAGCGGTCGAAGAAATTTGGGACGGAGAAAGAAAGTTCTTTCTTAACTTTTAAGTTCCTTACCAATATATAATAATGATCAAATGAGCATGAAATTTTAACAAAACTATTTATAGCTTCAAAGAACTTTCATTATTATTTTATTATTATAATTTTCTCTCATTACGTGGCATGCTAAAAAATCTTTGCAAAAATCTACTGGCAAACACCAAGCTTTAAATTTGAAAAGAATGAGGTTTTCATGTTATTTTTTGTATTCATTTTAACTTGGAATTAGTAATGTTTAGATTTTCTCTGTTAGAGGACAATATGATGAAGTAGAGTCCAAACACCATTCTGTATTCTCAAGTGACCCATTTCATTTTTCTTTTCAACTTTATGGATAGTTTTCCAAGAAACGGTGAAAAATTGCAAATTTATGCCCACTGCGCAATTCATGTATGATAAGCTTATTCTGTGAAAAAACTAGTTTCAAACAACTTTGACTTAAAATAAACAGGACACTACTTTATTGTTGTCGCTGATGTGTAATTCCAGGGGAAACCGATAACAAAGGAAACCGGAAAGTTGTGATAGTAAACCATTAAAAATTTATGAGGTTTATTTTTTCAGTTCCTAACCATTGTACTGTGCTGATCCTGTGTTTCTCCAGTAGAGATTTTGTTCTGGTTTGGGAAAAGGGTTTGCATGGAATGCAAAAATAGGGATTACTTACAAAAGTTTGAGTAAGCACCTTTTTATACCATTCATCGGATCATATTGTAAGTTCTTCATTTCTGATATCGAATGAAATGCTGCTTTTGTTGTTGTCAAGTAAAGTACGCAAGAGCAAGAAAGACGAATAGCAGTACATTTCTAAACTTTGCCTTTCTTGCTGTTGTGCAACTGGAGAAAGTGTTTTCTCCTTTTTTTGCTGTAACTGTGACAATACTTGTTCTTTAGCATTTTACTACACTAGGAAAGTAATGTGTATGCTTTTTTGGGAATAACGAAAGTAAGTTATTAGTATCTAGGGACACATCAAATAAAGGTTTTTTGGTAAATACCCAACAGTTCCTATGTGGAAAATTTTGTACGTTGAAAAAAGTATAACGGAAACCGGGATGATTTTTGGATTTTCACTACTAGAACAGAATCATTTGATTTGAATTTGAATGCTAAAATAAAGGACGAGGCTAAGTAATGGCTGTACTTCATTAATGAGCCTTGCTAATGTTGTTTCATTAATGATGGGAAAATTCGTGTGCTTCCAAAGAGTGAAATAATGAAATACAACGACAGACACAAAACAACTAATGACTAATGTGTAGTGTTTTTCTACTGTTTTCTTTTCCCTTATAGGAAATTATGCCATTAGTAGAAAAGCCATGGAGTTTCTTAATGAATATTTACACCTCGAGATCTTGTTTACCTGTCGTTAATGCTGTAAGCCTCGATATTTTATTACAGACGGGAGGTGGCAGTAGTGATCGAGCTGTGCTGTACTTATTCTGGATTTATAGACATTCATCGCACAAATGCCTTTACCGCACTGATACATAACTCCTTCAAAATACTCGAATATCATTAGTAACCCATTTAACGAGAACGATCATCATTTGAATACATGCGATAAATAAGCTATTTAAAATGTATTTCGAACTGAAAAACCATAG
>JAQIWN010005241.1:0-10133 GCA_034699025.1 Entomobrya cf. arborea Gr-Col-00668 | reverse complement strand
AACATCAAATCACCATTATCACCCCACCAGCTATGTATGATTATGTGTTCGAACTTTAATAAAATGTTGCATATTATACATGTCCTTTTGAACATTGATTCTCGGAAATGGAATGTCATATAGTATGGAAATCGAAGTTGCTCTATCCAGATACAGGCAATGAAAATACAGCACCATGTGCTTGTAATTCAAAAGTTCATATTTCATCTTGAATTCTCAAACTAAAAAAAAAAAGATTCATAACTTAGCGTTTCATGACAAATGTACCCGGCCAAATCACGTTCCAGCATAAAGTCTATATTTTTTCTCATACGAAAAAAACATACACGAGTTCAGATTCACTAACATTTAATGCATGCATGATTGTTTTGAAATGAGTTCCAGTCTTTGAAACACGTTCAATGGAAGGCCTTTCTAATCATTATTTTGCTTTTGCAGAACAACAAGTTCTTGGTCAAATGGCAAAAAAATTGTTTGCATTCCACAGTTTTAAACATTATACGCTTCGAGTTTTAATTTTCATATTTTTTTCAGATTACCACGTGTTTGTTGATAGAGTATGGAAGCCGTTGCACTTGCTAATGTAAACTTTAAGGTGAATAATCTGTATTTCAAATCAAAAAATTGTGGCCATGTTTGCACGAAAAGATCGACTGCACTGCTTGGCACGTCTTAATGTTTGCAAGAAAACATAATTCAAGTTTATCTTTTAAATGATTTTTTAATGTGCAATGGCTCGGAAAATAAATTGTGAACTTAAAACATTCATGCGCAATTTTCGATAACAATTTTCGTTGGAATATTGCTACATTTGTAGAAATCTCAAACACGTATTCCATGAACTTGTTAAATCTGGATTGATTTTTTTTTATCTTAGAGTACACCATTATCACATCACCACTTAACTCTCAGCGTAAAATGTCAAGTAGCTCCAGTCATGTCATTCTGATGAATAAAAAGCTTGGGTTTTACGATAGATAAAACAATTATTCGTAGTAAAATACCTAGATAAATTGTTTTGTTGACACGAGACATCTAGGTAATCATTTTCATTGTTGAAAGGGATAGATGAAAAACCAAGCATAAATGTTAAGACCTACTGTCAAACTTTTGCGAATTTCTGACCTTCGACAAGTTTACCAAACTTCTTATCGTAATCATGAGTAATCACGTGAAAGAGTAAAAAATATATCATTCATTCATAATTTGTATTGATATCTTACCTCTTCAGGTCCAATTTCCAAAGCTGGATTATCCATTTTTGCCAATGAACTGATTTTAACACATCAGATTTACTACCTAAAATAAGTAATCTGTGAGTTTAGTGGAACTTAATGTGATATGTATTTCTCCAACTTAGCAATTAACTTAACGATTTTAAAAATCTGGAAAACTACTGACTATTTTTATTTAAAATATTTTGACAAATGGTTTGAATTATCCCAAAAGTAAAGTACACGTACTGCATGTATAGTAAAGTATAGTAAGAAACTAAAACATGAAGTAAAATCACATTCCAGAACTATGATTTTCGTTTCATAGTACATAAAGTATCCAGAAAATTACATGTTCTGTTCGTGATTACTTCTAAAAATCATTGTTTAAATGTTCATTTGTCCAGGTACACATAGAAAAATACAGACTACTACGAAATAATGTATTTTGGGAAGAATTTCTTAGTTTTCTAATAAAATTCTGTGCACGAACCTTGTGAATGCCTAACATTACAACTATATATGGTTCAAGTCAAAAATCAGCACACGTGCACACGTAGCGTTGCAATATGCAACATGCCTTTGATTGAACATCCACAATTTATAGAAGTACAAGTTTGTGAACTGCCAGTCATAAAATTATAAAATTGGAGTTATTAGGTTTTCAAAGAATTTATACTAGCTACCGTCAGCGTCGAAAATAGTTACATTTAAATTATTTACTCCGTCATGCCACTTAAGTACCTAATTTTTCTAAATTAAAATTTATGAACTGAAACATATTTTTTTGCACAGGTTGGCTTGTAATACTAGACTCCTCTGTTTAAGTATCATATTATGTCAACAATGCACTTATTTTAGTCGCACCGAAGTGCTAAAAATACAACGTGTTAACACAATGTATGATTTTCTGCGTATTATGAGTCACAAAATATTTTCCAAAAGGAAATGAGTATTATGAAATGAACAAACTAATAATTTTATTATACTTAAATATTTATGTAACTAACTACCCCCCGACAATATACACAATACACACATCCTTAAGAATATATACTTGTAGTCGAACATTTATGCACACAAAAATATCATGTCATGATTGATGGTAGGATCATCCGATTCTAAACAAAGAATCCATTAATTTATTATCGTTGAGTATGTGTTTCTTGTTATGCGTTGCTTTCAAGTTGAAGATGACTTTAACTATAAAAAAATTATGCATATTTTAGACACAATGCATACCTCACTCTTGTGGAAGATGTTTGAGGAATCACTACTAAAATATTATTAGCACGATTTAATCAGTCAAAAAGAACACAACATATTGAATAACAGCATGACTGCATTTTTATTAATACACATTTTTAACTTCAACCTTTGATATAAAGCTAATTAGTAATTTAAAGGTGTAAATTTCCAAAAATAACATTTAGTCAACTGTAACAGTATACCATACTGAATAATAAAATGTGTTAATGTTAAAAAGAAGGAATTAAATGAGCGCTGTTCACTTAACAAAATCCTAAAAGGCACTAACAACAATACTGTCATCAAAATAATAACAATGCACCAAAATATAGGCACACAAGTTTCATTTAGCTTTGTTGGGAATGTAGCGTGCAACTTGTTGTGCACTTGTGCACCTGCAACGCAAAAAAATCTTGCTGCAAACAATGTACATAACAATGCAATTACACTTGAACATAGTACGATTGTACGTACTATGCATGTTTGTTTTGTTGCGTTACATTTCGATTATTTAAAAAGAGCATTCATGTATCAGCATTATTGAAATTGTTCGTGCAAAATGTTATATGAATTGTACTTTTTCGTTCATGCAATGCACTGCAAAGTTTGACAAACTTCTCATTTGTGTACTGTCTATTTGTTGATCCATTTTCAATAAAAGCAAGTACTCATTGTAAGGTCCTACATTCAGTGTTCAGGTGCGCAGATAAGTATTCTTGGTGTATATTTTGGTATGACGTTCGTCCTTTTGTGCAGTGTGTCATATGATGATAGTACAGCACAGTATAAAATCAATTGCATCTATGGAGGCACATGGTCGAAACGAGATATTTTAACAAAGCTATCCCAGCCAGTTGCTTACTCAATAAAATAAGCATTATAAGTGAATTATTACTCATTATGTAAAAAATTTATAAATAACTATCAATTAAAAAAAAACAATTTAATTGAAATCAATTGGAGGGTAATTATGTAGACGTGATATAATTAGTGACTTTATATTCGATGATTAACAAAACTGATGCAGTTTGCAGTTGTAGTTTCAAAACTTGTGTAACTTTTGTACCTTTGGGGTTAGCATAGACGAGTTAATATAAAAAGGAATTAAACGATCCCAAAGGAATTTAGGAAAAAATGTATGCATAGTTGCATAGACGGATTGAAAGCGTGAAACGACAATTTTCATGTAGTCTGATCTTTATACTAGTGCCAAAGTACGAGTTCATGGCCTGTTGCCTGTCATTCATTTTTGGACATTATATTTGCTTGTATCTGAAAACGTGATAGTAAACTTGTCATGTAAGGAAGACACGTGAATCCGAAATGTCCATTCTACCTTTTATAGTTTAAAGTTTTATAGCCAACGATCCAATTGACTAAACTGACATTTATCATTGCACATTGAATTGTTAGGTCAGAACTCAAGTTTTAATAAAATCTATTTTGGCGACAGTCAGTTACTGATATTCGTTTAGTTACCTGCTGCTCTGCTAGATAAATTTTCAACTTTCCATCTTCGATATTAATGGATCAATGAGATTTTAATAATTTTATATGAATCATATCGCTTAACCTGTCAATCTCTCAGCTATTTATTTCAAACAAAATACCTTGTTCTCATTTTTCCTAATCAAAAACTGTGCCGTGTGCCAAAAGATGTAACACGGGAGAAAACTTCCCAAAGGAATAGACTAGATATCATAGCGCGGTTATGGGCAAACTTTTATTGTTCAAAACCATCATAATCATAAATATATGTATATGTGAACATTTCGTTCCAAATTACAAGTTATATCTTTTGTGGTACTGGAACTTTGAAACGAAGCAATATGAAGTAATTAATTATTTCATACAATTGATGTGGAACCAGATCGGAAGGCATTAATTATTCAGATCAATTTAATTATTGACATCGTAATTTAAAAATCTTAATGAAAATTCTGACTGAAAAAATTTAAAACTTTCATGAGTTTTTATGATCCTTCAATAGGAACGAGAGTGAAAATTTTCGCAAATGTAAGAATAAATTGAAAACTGGTAGGTTAGGTTATACAAGTGGAAAATTAGTTTAAAAAAAACGTGAAATGCTACGCACACACTTTGCATTGTATGTCAAAGAAATTGTCTGGAAGAAATTCCACGTTTCGTATAACTGGTACAATTGAGGTACACGTGGTAGGGGCAAGGGTTGCGTTGTTTCAAAATTTTCATTCGTTGATTCATTCGTTTTAATTAAACAATCATTTATTCTTTTACGAAGTTCAAGCATCTCTGTAGTTTGTACAAATTTATGATCCTTGTGCTCTTTTAAAAGTTTGCATTGAATGTTGCATCCAATTTTCTTGAAGTAGAAACCAAACCACGTGCACATCTTTACTAAAAGGTTTGAGTCGGGCTGCCTTCATGTCAAAGAAACAATCGTGTATTTGTCTTTTGGCTACTTCATCTGTTGAATTTCAAAACAAAGTCTGGTTATTTTGACATTAAACAACCACAAATAAGTACCAAGTTCATTTGAGGCACAGACTCTTGCTTTCAAGTTTGTTGTTTATCTGTTTGGTCTGGTGTATCAAAATTGATTAAGACCAATGCATTGTTCTACTCAAATGTTTCGTAATCTCCTGTCCAAACATGTACGTTTCAGCAACAAACCGTGTTAAGTCCAATATGTACATCAAATATCTACATAATTCTACAATGATTACATGCAAACTTCAGCATATTATACTACTATTAACCACGCATAAAATAAAAAGGTGATTGGAAAATTATGTACTTTGCTTCTTGGCTTTTAATAAAATTAGATAATGGAATTATCATAGTAGTGCCACTTGGTATATCCGTTGCAAATTTTTAAGCTAGCCCAATCCCAATCTACTTGGTATACATCACAGCAAACGCAAAGCACATCAAATTTTGCAAACCATGACCAACCAATACTTTGTGATGGTGGGGGTAGTGTAGTGAGATAAAAATAGGCTAAAGTAGCCGGAGCCAAATAAAATTTATCGTCTGGTATAGTTGTCTGTACTAAAATGTAGACAAAATTTAGGTCTAACTTCAATCCTAGCTTTTATTCCATCCATCCCTATAATAGACGAATATGAATTGAATCTGATATTCAATATTACATAAAAGTTGATAATCTATACATATGATACTTTGAAAATCTATAATACTGTTTCTCGTTTATCTCACTTTTTAATCCTGACTTTACTCTACAAAGCTTAACTTTAAATTATGTGTGCTTCATGCTTGTACAGCGATTAGACGCTATTAATTTGCATGGCATGGCACATTTCAGTTTCCTCACAAATTGCTGAAATGCTTTTTCTACAAACCACTATTCCAAAGATAATGCCGCATGATAATGATGATAAATGGCTAGCCATGTGTGAATGTATCTAATGCAATAGACGGACAGGGACAACGCACTAACTAGTCATAAAAATTAAAAAGACTAATAACTCCTATATGAGATATACTTATAGCTACTGATGATTTTATCGCCTGATGTACGCGTCATTTTAATTTACAACGTCCATGAAGACCTGGCACTCTGCTTAGCGTTAATTCACGGTGGTGATGTTCATAATTGCTGTCTCTTTCACTCTTGATGGAGATCTAATCTTACGGGTAAGATCATAAAAATGAATCGTGCTAAAAGAATAATGGAATGATTATTTAAGCTAATTTCATTACGCATATACCTTTCATTAATTCATATGTGCAGTCGTTTTCGAAAAAGTCTTCTAGAAAAAAATGATTCAATATTGGCAAGGCATAATATGAATTTATAGTATATAGTAATCTGAATGCATTTCTGAGAACAGTGATTCGCGATTTCATTCAAGGACATTTCTCAAAATTCAAGATCAATGATAAAAGGTTGTATCTAGTTCTACAAGTACACTGATTGAGGTGTGCAGAGTGCAGATCAGATGAATGTGTATGTATTCTTGCTCACGTGTGTACCCGATTTACATTCAATGATCTTCTAGCACAGTGAAAAGGTTTTTTTATTTGAATTCATTTTATTAGCAACTTATTCTCTAAAGAATGTTGAATGTGCATTCATTTAAAAAGGTTGGAATAATGTCAGGAAATATCTCGACTTTCATTTTTAAGTTAAATATTAAAATAATAAGCACTTGCTTTCCTCGTGCTTTACTAAAAATGTACTAGAAAAATATTATTGTCATTTGTCACTGTTTAGTATTCTAATTATATATCTATTATTATCTGCTAAATGCAATATGTATGTAGTATACACTTTTTTTACTATTTTTTTTTATGTCGGAATGGCTTGCCTCAAACGACCCATGTTTATAGTAGCACAATATATCTCTGAAAATATTTTTAGAAAGACATTTTTTTTCTGAATGATGATTAATGAATTAAATTTCATTTAATTTTTGAAAGTTATACATACATTTTGCCTAATGATGACGAAGGGAATAATAGTGCATTTAACGACAATATGGATACCCTAACGAAAGGAGAGTTTTTTTCTGAATTTCACGTAAAACAACCAGAGAAAAAATGCACAGCTCACACGCACATTTTCCACATAGCCCCATTAAAATGCTTTCTGGGGCAGAACGAATGTGAAATGACTACTATCACTAAACTGCAGCCACATTATATTGTTTGTCATTTGCACATTACTAACTCAGCGAAGATTTTTGACAGTTTAATGCTCTGCTCACTAATGATTTTGATATAGTTTATTGTAGCTTTGTTGTATTTTCACTGTCATTCAGAATATTGTCATTTATGATGAAAAGATTACTATTCTTTGTGTTTGCTGTGCACGTGCTGAGAATTCGCTGTGCACGTAAATCCCGTGAGCTATTTTTGAAATGGTGGTGTTCTAACTTTGAATATTCAAAGTTCATATTTCTGATTAAAATACTTCTGACACCTGACTTTTGTGAGTCTTTCATGGTCTCATGATCGATTGAAAAGAGTTCTCTTTCAAGCCATGCATGATACATGCATGCAGATAGCCAAAAGGTCAGAAAGAAAACTAACTTTATGTACTTTTTTGCATTGTTTTTGTTCGCATGCAAGATACAACCAGTAATTAGGAGTATTGACACCAAACCAGTATTACAACTTATATGGTCAAAATAAATTTGCAAAGTTTCGTCTGAAAATACTCTTTTATTTTAAGATTATGAAAACTGTTACAGTTACAATGACTTTCCTTTTTTTAAATATTAATGTCAGCTTTTTACGAGATCATTACTATAAACTCAACAGTATGACACTAAATAATATTATATTACCTTTTTTACACATTCGTAAAATATAATGAAAACTGCATCTGTTTTACTACACTTTAAAAAGAACTAATTTGAAGCAAACTTTGAGACTATCGACTTCACAGGAAACGTTTATCTTAAAAGTTATGTTCATTTTATAAACTACTGTTATTTGAAATTTGAATTATGTACAAAAAATACCGTCTAAATTTTACTGAACTATGATTATTATGCATGAAACATTATTTCAGGTAATTGATTAGCTCCAATGATTGAATACGTGAATTTAACATTTTCATAGCGAGTATTCACAGGTACAGAAATCTCAATTGTATTTGAAGTAGATCCTCCGTGACAAGTAACAGGGCCCTTGAAAAAGTTTCCAAAAGATTAGCAACTACAAACGTATAACATGTAATAATACTACAATTTCGTGAAAAATTAAAATACCTCAAGGGAGAACCATGCTCTGTACGCTATGCGAGGATGAATTGGAACAGGATGAGGAAATTTCACATGAAATATCTGTTTCCGTTTTACGATGATGCCACTGTATTTGGCTTCGCCTAATGGAGGGGCAGTATCTTGATCGTCCCTCAAAATCTTAATTTCTACATTGTATGATGCGTTATCTTTACTGTGGGGGCCATAAAATCCAAAACTGACTATTGAAATTGGCTGGTCCACAGTGAACCTATTTGGTGAGAAATTACAGTGGTTTTCATGTTTTGTTTTTTAATTGATTGATTGTAGCCTCTTTTTATTGTATATTGAGGCGTTACCTGTTGTACCATCCTGTGGATAAATCTACATACATCCCTTTCATTTCTTCATAAAATACTGCTTTGTACGCTGAATAGCTTCTTCTCTCATCACTGAATGGCAAACTTGGCAATAACGCTCTATAAAAATAAAATTCAAAATAAATTTCTTCTTTGTTTGATTTTTTACGTACTAAATACGGGTCTTTATAATATGTCAGAAAGGAATCTTGCACCTGTACTTCTTGAAGAATTTTTCTAGTCGAAAATCTGCTTGTCGAATTCAAAACAGTGAGTTTGCTAGTCGAATTATAGTAGCCGAAAGATGTTTAGCCGAATTTTTCGAAACATATTCATAAGTAATAAATCAGAATGAAGGCCCACGTCAAGATTTCTTGAAAACATCGAATGGAAATCCTTATCATCAATATTTTTACCTGCATGTACCGCGAATATATTACTGGTTAGGCTGTCAGAGTTCTATATTAGTAGAATTGACTTAATTGCTTCTCTTATAACTCATTAACTCACCTTTCTGACAATCCAGCAGGACAAACTATGGTGATAAATCACTTTATCATACGAATTAATGTAAATAAAATGAAATTCTTGATTTATGGAAACTTGTATGGCTAATAGGAGGTATGTCACAGATTGACGAACCTTTTTATTATGGAGGAATGGAGCAGGAATAAATTTTTAAAAAACATACCGCTTCCTTGACAATTCAAAGTAACACCGATCTGTGACATACCTGATATATACCGTACAAGTTTCCAGGAAGCAAGAATTTTATTTTATATACGTTGATACGATTATACCAATAGTCTCAATAGACATGCATTATAATAAGTATAGAAAGATTTGAAATTGGGAAAAGCCACCATGCTAAAAATTGAAGACAAACGATTCGGTTAGGTCTGTACTATGTTTACTTATTACTCTAACAATTCGCTTGAAACCAGTTTAGTAACATTAAATTCTGATACAACGTTTACAGTGATCTAATCTTTTCTTTGTATTTCGACTAAAATTGCAAATTCTACTAGTAAAACAAATTCGACAATTGGAAATTCGACTACAAAAAATTTCGACATGAAAAATTCGACTAAAAAAATTCTACAAGGAGTGCAGGTGCAAGTTTCCATTCTGACATATTATCGGCACCCACTAAATACGGCACAAATTTTTTTATACCGTACCTGCTATCTGGGGTAACTACTTTATGCTGGAGTAGCAAGGTACATTCTTCCAATGTTAGGATGCCTGTAGGAATTACTTCCAGAGCAATATCTTCGCTAGATATGACTGGAAACCTAATTAGTGGCAAAGCATCCAAAATGACTAGCCGCTGATTTTCTGCTGATGTGTCTATTTTTAACCTACAGCATTCGGATTCAGCCCATCTGAAATTACGTTTAATTAAAACCAACTTTTTTCGTTAATTTGTGTCCGAACGAAATAAATGATTTTGCATGGAACGATTTTACCTCATAACGCCTTGAAATATAGCCAGTTCAGATGCAAACGTGTCATCATCTTTCAAGAATAATGACAGATTATGCATGGATATATTCAAAAAGTCGTCCTTCTTCATGACAATGTCAAAGTTCCTGGAAATTATAACAAAATGAAATGTATTG
>JAQIWN010005240.1:0-10134 GCA_034699025.1 Entomobrya cf. arborea Gr-Col-00668 | reverse complement strand
TTGTAGCTGGCAAGAATGGAAGAAAATCCTCCAAGTGTACACGTAATCACGAATAGAGCTACAGCAAAAATTATTGGTCAACTTTTATTTTGAATTATAATGAAATATTGCATGCATTTTAATTGGACTGGAATGATTAATGATTTTTTTAGCTTACTAAGAAACTGTGGATGCTTGAAAACATTATGTCCTGGTGCATAATAAACTACCAAAGTCAACAAGATTGTTTGTACCACATTGAAGAATATATCGATCATCGAGCATGAAATCCAGTACAAACCATGCCATTGAAGATTATACATTTGGTATCGTTTCAGCTAGAAGCAATAAAACAATTAAGCAAACATAAATTAGCATTAATAGTCATATTTTTTTAAATGAATGTTTCTGGAAAAGTTTATACATTGCAAATCCTTTCAGCGCAAGAATTTGTAACGAATCCAGCCGCAAAGATAACTAGTCCAAATGCCACAGCCACGGTAAGAGTGACATCTGCCCCAGACTCCATTATAGTATTGGGGTAAGTTGAATTTAGTAAAAATATGTGATCGGAACTATGTGAAATTGACAGGCCGGCCATGCTAATACTATAATCTCCATTAGGTATTTCGTATTTCAACAGCGCATTGAACATTAGGAGTAATGACAATGGACCACTGTGACGATGTCCTGGAGAGAATAATGCAATGGCTTTTGACTGGTCATCCACTTTAGTAAAATCGGCTGCAACCACAACCTCATCGTGTAGCTTATATATATGGTCTTGATCGTAACGGGAAGCGAAAGTGTCCGTGTGAATACTGACGAATTTCTTAATATTATTTGGTGGACCCTGAATCACATTTTTGTAGAGACTGGAAAAAGCCTGACATGAAAACATTTATATTTGTTTATTAACAATTGATTTATATTTAAGTTCAAAGCATACAAAAAACGGGTTGAATAATTACTAATTACCTTCGCCTTTTGATCATTTTTATCAATTCTGTACGGAATAAGAGGTGTGTGTAATTCCAGAGATGTGTTGTAGAATACTGCTGGACTCATCAAGTCATGAGAGAAATAACGATTTGTGGAATGGAGTGCAATCAAAAGGATGAGAACCGGAAGAAGTATCTACAAATTATTTTTGGTTAATTATTTAACATCTTAATTGTCAAAATGATTTTTCGTATCTAAAATGATTTGAACCTAACCTGGCCTATTGCATGTCTATAGTTTCCAACAACATGTGAAATTCTTTTGATTATGATGGCAAACACTCCAGTCCAGCAATTGCAAGCTGTCTTTTCACTTTCAAATTCGTGTTCCGGCATGGTCTGTGGTGGTTCATCCATGAGAAATTTAATTGCTTTTGTTTTGGTGTCTACGAAGTCATCAAGAAGTAAATCTTCCGAGGAACCAGTTGCATTTAGCACGTCAACGTAGTCATCAATCCTGTTAAATGCAAGAATAAACATAAATCATAGTAGAATTCTGGTGAGAAAAAATCTTTCATCAATTATCTGTGTCATCTTTACGTACTCATCAAACGCATTTTCCATAGAATGCAAATTCAAATCGTAATATTTTATGCCAATCTTCAAAGCACTTTTTCCATCATCCAAAGCCTTGAATAAGGCTGGGAAAGTGTTCCGTTCACGAGCTGGCAGTAAGTAGGTGGTTTCAATGTCCAAAAGTAAAGATTGCTCTGCTGTTGCTGTGTCTGAATGTCTAGAGTCATGTCCAGTTAGTTTGATTGACAACCTTGATATGCGATCCTTTTTATCTTTGTCTTTAGTTGAAGTGGAGGAGTTAGGTAAATCTTTTGCTTCAGCGATATTAATAACGGTTTTGCTTCTTTTAACATCACGAAGTAAGTTTATACCGGTTTGGCTCTTAGTCTCCCAGTTCTCCGTTTGAATAGCTTGATGCACTCGTTTCATAGTTCCTTCACGTTCACGAGCCCCTGGAACATATTGCTGAATGAATGTTAGGATTTCATCTGCCTTGGCAGTGGACGCAGCTCCCACCCTTAAATGGTAACCCGTTTCTGTTCGTTTAAAATTTGATACAGTGCATATCAAACAACTTGTCTTGAAAGTGGTAAATAAAATTGTTAAATTGTATAGCATACTATGAAATTACCGAGAATATTTTCTAGTTTTTCTGGTGAACCCGCTCCGGCCACTCTCCCTCTTGACATAATTACAATTCTATCGGCGACCTGGTAAGCTTCCTCAACACTATGTGTCGACATCACAATTGTCTTTCCTTCCATTCTAAGTTCCTACAGCAAATTCAATGTTTATAGACGTTATAGTGAGATTATATAGGGAGATTATAGCGAGATTGTACCTTGAGCAAATTCCATATTTGTCTTTTTGAGTCAAGATCAAGACCAGCAGTAGGTTCATCCAAAAGAAGAATCTAATTTTTGTAAACCAATAGTTATTAAATGCGAAGTTTCTGTAATTAGATAAAAATAATTTAAATCAGTATACCCACTGGAGCATCGCCAATCAGTGACATTGCAACACACAGAACACGCCTTTGCCATTTAGCGAGTCGATACATGAGGTCATTTTTTTGCGAAAAAAGTCCCAAAGATTCCAGTATACATTTAATTTCCTCTTTGACTTCTTTCCCTGGGACTCCCTTCAGCTATTTTAGATCAAATTTTGAATTCAACATAAATTGCAAATGAATCCAAATGGACGAATAAACATAAAAATATATTTAAGAAAATAACATAAACTAATAACAGTATATTCTTTAACCTTTGCAATTAGCTGCATATGCTCCATCACTGTCAAGTATTCACAAAGCATATCATTTTCCATGCAAATATTTAAATAGCTCTGTACCCTTTGGATCTCCTTTCGCACATTGTAATTAAAGACAAGCACAGTACCAGAAGTAGGAGCATAAGCCCCACACACTAATCTAAACAGCGTTGTTCTCCCAGAGTCCTTGTGACCTAAAAGTACTGTGATCCCTTGGTATATAGTAAACTGCACGTTTTCCAGCCCAAAGACGCCACCAATCATGTAAAACTTTTTGGAAAGTTTCTTGAATTCGATGACTGGTTCAGTGCTTAGTGGTAAGGCATTTCCAGCGGCATTTGGATCATTTTTCCTATTTCTTCGTAATTCATTACGTGATGGTTTAGGGGTTTTGGTGTAGTCCATACCATCCTTGTTTGGATCAATGAATCTGCAACGGATATTCTAAGCATACCAAAACGTATCCTTGTTATTATTGCACTTTTAAATTCTGAAGTTTCACTTTCCAATTTTGTTTTACCTCAAAAAAGTAATTCCACGGTTGACCCAACTCTTGTGGACCCGGGCTTAAATTGTCAACATACAGCGTCAGAAGAAAGTAGACGAAGAAATTTACAGTCATCATAATCATAACATCCACCAACTTGAACCCGGATTTTTGAGTCAATGAAAAATTTAGTATTGCTTCCCAAGTATTGGAATTTACAGTAGCTAAAATGTACACAGCCCAATGGATACACCCACTCGGAATTAGACAAGATACCATGAACAAACTGAAGCTGGTATTTAAGTCGAAAACATTTGATTGCAGCATGTGGAAAGATAACAGCCAAAATAGGATTCCAATGTACGTGGCCATTTTCCCTAAAATCATAATCAATTAAAGCTAGCATCGCAAACCCATTTTGAGATTAATAAAGAGTTAACTAGCAAAAGCGTACCTCTTCGACAAAATGCTGCGACAAATACAAAGAAGCTTAGACTGGAAAAATTATAGAGTATAAGAAGAACGACCCATAATGAGGCATCCCCGTGGTGCACCAGTGCACCAGCTCGGGTAAATGGAGTGAAGATAAGATAGACCTGGGTCCCAATCACGATCAGTTGGATTATCATTTGATTCAAAATCCAATGAAACCAGTAAGCGCCACGTGGTAAACCCATTAATTGCAAGTATAATTTGAAGCCATTTTCTTTCTCTAGGACCGCCCCCTCCACCACTGTGTAAAACACAGGCATCAGAGACAAAACAAAGATTTGGGCAAGCATGGGGTCAATTCCTTCGAATTCTAAGTTATGTGGATCATCCACATGCTTGGCGGATTTCATTGTGTATGAAGTATGACTTGGGTACGACAAAGATTGAATGTCAATCGATAACGGTTGTGTGACAACGGTTCCTGTTTCGGCCTTTCCGATATCGTAAAACGTCCTGAGCACCGCTAACTGAATACCCAGTAGCTGTTGATAGTGTTTTGCTACAAATATCATTAAAATATTAAATCCAAAACATATTTTACAAAATAATTCTAATCACCTTAAAATATGAAAATCTAGGCATGAAAAATTACGATCGTTATTTTGGAGGTTAAAAAATACAGGTGAGCGTCCAAAAGTAAAGCCTGGTATCTTTTGTGCAATGAAAACTGTGAACTGCAACTGGAACTTTTTGCCAATTCCAAAAGCTGAATTTGGAGCATCGACATTCGGATTTTCAACTTCAATTCCACCAATGTACTTGTCGCTTTCTCCTTTCAAATGGTGTCTTATTGCCGTTTTTAGTATGTCTTCTCGTTTTTCAACAGATTTTAAATCTGCAGAAGTTTTATTTTTCGCATTTTAGAAATTAGAAACCATCACAAACGAGCTAAAAATATTTTTTGTAGTGCATACCAATGTTTAAATTTAACAATCTAGCTCGCAGTTTCGTTGTAAATTCATTGTAAAATTTAGTATTCTTATGCTCCATGTAGCAAGTCAGGGTAGCTGCTATAGACCCTGTCGGAGGTGCGTTTTCGCAAGCCTTTCCACAAATTTTATTTTGGAGCTCCTTAAACACAATGAATAAAATTCATTCAAAATTTCATTCTATTTGATGTCATAAAGTCATATCTTTAATTGCACATGAAAACTCGAAAACTCAAAATATTTTACAGTTTCATCTAAAGAGGGATAGTGACTCCATCCCTTTTCCTCAACTGTCAATAAAGTTCCCAAGTAAGCCGTCATTCCGAGTAAAAACAGTGGTGGAAACAGGAGCTGGAACAATGTGGTCATGATATGACGCCTTCGGTACATCCATATCCTGTAAAATATCGTTACAAACACATCTCGATTATGACTCCAGTCCAAACACACCCATCGGCAATATCGGCATCGTCTACGACGCTTCGGAATCTCAGAACTGCTCATGACCTGAAGTTTTGGTGCATGAGAAGTTGTATCATTTTCAGGATCGAGAAGCTTATCCGTGCCAGATATCGAGATACTCGAGCGCTTCTTCATTGTGTCCATTGTGATAACAGACGTGAGAATCCAGACTGATGGACGATGGGGAGTTCCTTTTCCTACAATTATTGTACAAAAAACAGAAGCCACCAACCAACAGCTAAACTCCAAGCGAAAATGAAAAACGTTAAATGGAAAGGAATGATAAATAAAAAAATAAGACAACTTAATGAATTTATGTGGAAAGTAACTTGGAGACCAAAATTAAGTTAGTGACCAGTGCCCGCACCACCCACGATCGATGATCCCACGTTGCCACTTCAGGGACGCATTCTTTAATGAAAAGAGAAAGTCATATGCATACCCAAAAATGTCGTTGATTATCCATAATTTTATATGGTTCTTTTTATTTCATTTTTCATACATATTTTGACAATTTTTTAAAATTTTTAACGCAAACTAATAAATCTGACGAAATGGTCTTCTTAAGAATAGAAAACTGACATTATGCTTTTTATAATAATGAACGACTTATACACGTTGAGCTATTTAAGATTTAACAGGAATAACTAATTCCAACAAAAATTAGACTAACAAAACACGTGCTTGTACATAGAATGCGTTGCCGTAAGTAAACTTATTTAGAAGTAAAATAGTTACTTCCATGTTATCCCATAATTAACTAAATATTTTATGTACAACATGTATTGCCATAAATAAAGTATACTGCTGACTCTCTACACGGTTGACTAAATTCTTTTAACACTCCTTAACTTTTCTTCATACCACAATTTTCTCTGAGACTAAGGTATAATCAAAGTATTGGTACAAAAAGTGCGTGGCACTAACTACCCGAATAACTATTACAAAACCTTTACAGTTTAATTGGAAGGATCAGGTTTTCTAGAACCAAAAATCATTCATTGTACTTTAAAATGAAATCTTTACAAAATATTTGCGCAGTGCAGTAAAAGGGAAGATCTTTTTTTTTTTATTAAAAATTGAAAATGGAAAAAATACTACATATTACATAGAACATTCCTTTACTTTATATGTAGCTCTCTCTGTTGAACTTTTCAGAGTAGTTTTAAAATAGAGTAATTATTGAAAATTGATTATTAGCTATAATTTTCAATATAATATTATTAATGGACCTGAAAAGACTAACATACAAACAGTTAAGATTCAAACATTATATTTATGACGTTTCACAGAGTTTTAATATAGCTCTGAAATACACGATTATTATCATCAAGTTGAACAAGTCCTCAGTAATTCTTAAGATCAGAGAGAAAGATAACACAACATAGTTGTACTAAAAATACAATTTTACGTATTTTATGCGTAATGGAGATAATTTTTAAAAACTAATAATGCTGATTTCAATCCGGTATGGAGAAGTTTACAAATACTAAAACATAAATATTAAATACACACCTAACTATACACTTTATACTTTCCATCATTTATACTGCCAGACTAGCTTGTGAAATACTTTAGCTTTTTATATGTTGTTGGCAGGTATAAACTTTTCATTTGCGTCCTTTTCCCATTTGACATGGCCCACACTTCAATGAAGGCATGAATATAGACAAAGTAAACAAATAAAATTTTCCAGTATGAAAATAATTTAAGGGGCAATCATAGAACATATATAGAGCAATTACACATAAATTACAACGATACAAACCAATATTGCTCACAGTATTCAATGACTACTCGTCGTAAACGTTGTGATTGTGAACTAGACTGATATTATGGCGACTCTGTAAAATTATTGATTGACACTGAATTGTATTTCTTCAACTATGCCATTTAAGTCTCCGCTTTTAAAATTGAATGTTACAATTTATTACCTCTACGCGTAACTCTTGTTACAACTTGTGTGTGTGTGCTTTTTTGTGATTTATTTGGTAGACAAGGTCGTAGCTTTATTTTTTTTTTCATTTAACAAATTCCTATGATATCACACTCGTTATCCCTTGGTACTTATCAGGTACGACCTTATTACCAACACCGTGACAGTCTCGAAATTGGACATTCCAAAGTTCCAATTTCTTCAAGGCAGGTAAATGGTCCAGAATCCGAGACGGACCTGCGTAGTAGCCCAATGCTAAAAACTTTAGCTCGACCATCTCTTGTTGGAACGTAAATGTATGGAGATTATGTCGGGGTGACTGTGGAAAACATATATGAAGACTGCGAAGAGTAGTTGCAAGAGAATTCATAAACCGTTGTAAAGTTGATTTGACAATTGGAGTGAAACTAGGTCTACGATTTTGATTTTGGCGTAGAAAATCGTGTTGATGATCACCCTCTTGGTTTTCACCCTGATTATTGTCGTCATTTGGCTGCTGAACATCCAAATGACCATTATCTCCTCCTTCACCCTGTTGCAAGTCTTCCAAGTCTAAAATGAGTGTGCTTAGAGGCAGATTTTTTCCTGTCAATAATCGCATTTGAGCATCCGACAGGGCCAAGCAAAAGTTGAGGATGGACAACTTTGGAACTTCGGAAGAGATGATGACACGAGCAAGAACGCAATTTATATAGTCATCAAAGTACCGTTTGGATCCAGGTATAGAAATCTCTTCAATATTTGGTGTTACAGTCAACAACTGCTGGAGATAAACATGTGCACGGTCTGCATCTCGATCTGTCAGCAGAATGTCCAAATTGAGCTTCCTCAAACTTGGCAGGAGCACTCCATCACCTGGAGAATCCTCCTCTATATTATTTCCATTCGGAAACAAATAAGCTGGAATTCCCCATTTCATTTCCAAAACCAACTCCTCCAAATTGTACAGTCTATCCTTCCAAACATCTCCCATGTGGCCTAAAGGCTTTGGAAAGTTGTATGGAAGTAGATCAGTTGTGTACTTGAGACGTCTGATTTGCCATCCGAACATTTGGAAAAACTGGTCAAAAGCTTCCAATTCCGATGACGGATCACAGTAATCAAAATGAAAACTACGATGGGAATAACGATATAGACTATTGTAGTAGTTGCAGCAGTCCATTTGACGATGATCATAACAGAAGGGAGAGGCACTTCTGTCATCATCATCAACCTCACACTCACTCTTGTTGTCAATATTGAAGCAAGGCCAAAAATAGTCATCTTCATCAGTCCCTTGTTTTTCAGCGACAAGATCCCCTTCATCATATTCACCTCCTGACAGAGAAGACAATTCGGAGCAAATAGAGAGGGAAGGAGAGCATGCCCCGGGGGTAGTACGCGATGATGAGATCGGCTTTATCTTGTTCACATACGTTTCCAACTGAGGAATTGTCTTAAAAACAATCGTTTCCTCTCGCTGCAAAGCCTTACAAGCGATTTCATTGTACTGCGAGCTGACTAGTCGGCACGACTTCAGGTCTGGAACGCTCAGGTAATTTAATATGCTGTCCACAATCTTCAAAAAAAAAATCAATACATTTACTTTTCCATAAAAAATACTTATACAACAACAACAATATTTCTAAAAATATCCAGAAACATTTCAATAAATATTTTTTATATATATTTCTATTTTTGTTTTTGTATCTCACATGTGGAATACACATGGGATGAGGCTTACGCTCCCATGTAAAATCAGTCTCCGGCTCGGATATGCAGTCCATTGAAGCAAAAGCAACCCGTGTGTAACGGCGAGAGTTAGTTTTCTTTTCTTCCAGCCGTAGTAAGTTTGCTTTCCCCTCTCGTCCCACTACTGCTACGACTTTCCTCTCTTACACTGCAATATATACCAACCAACCAAAGTAAAAACTTAAACCACGTTTCATAGTAGTATGCATGTAAAGACCATTTTTTACACTAAATAGTATGTAGAATCATTCTCTTTGCAAAAAAATTTTCTTCATAAACCAACTGTATGGTGTACTACTCTAAGCCAGTCTCAAGTTAACATGGATGGCAAAAAAAGAAGAAGGTCTAACATATTATCTATATTCGCAATCTTATGTCATGGCATTGCACCATTTCTCCTGTTTTCTACCACCACCGCACCATTTTCCCTTTTTACTTTATATACCGTGTACACCGTGTGTGCTCTTTCAAGACTATGTTTCTTCGATTACCTCTATCTTTCTATCCTCCTGTCTTTTTGCCGACGAATGATGTCCTTAGCCTACTCCACTCCACTCTCTTTTCACATATCACCTTTTATACAAATGAAACGTGTGTCATGTCATATAATATGTGTGTTTTCAGCTTTCTATGTTCTTTGGGTAAGTAAGTGAGACTATTTTGATGATAGTACAACATTCACTTACACAAGTTGCTGTGCAGTGTGCTACCATCATCACATCACCGTTAGCCAAGCCAAGCCACCAACTTATAGTCGCTCTCTAGTCGATGTGATGTGATGGGAAAAGAGGAAAAAGCTACTTGCACTGAAATCAAATCAGGAGGGGGTTTACAGCAACAACTTTTCTGTATATTTTCCATTCACTTTGAGTCTGAGTCGCCTGGCCTGATGTTTTAGTCTTTCTTTCATGCTCGGGTGTGGAGTTTAGCGTATTTTTCCACTGGCTATAATATTAGAATCGCTATTCACTATTTACTACTTCCACATTCCACATAAATATGTAGGCATGTATATTATTTTCATTCTCTTAGAAGAACTGCTGTTTACTTACACACACCACACCACACATACATGCCTTTATTAACAAGCGGTGCGGTGTGTCTATGAGGGCTATTTTCTTTAGTTCTTGGTGAGAAAATAACAAGCAAACTATGAACTATAAGAAATAAGCATTTATTAGAGTAGAGAGAGAGAGAGCCTTATCGGTGGACTATGTAAGTAAAGTAAAAGAGGGATATATTTATGGATTTTCCTTTTCATTTTTACTTTTTTGCATTTTCTTCCGAGTTCGTGTTCTTTTCCACTCACTCCCCCTCCCATACAATAAAATT
>JAQIWN010005239.1:0-10134 GCA_034699025.1 Entomobrya cf. arborea Gr-Col-00668 | reverse complement strand
TTGGTAAATGCAGATTGTGCTTCAGAAATAATCCCTTTATGTCCTGTCAATCATCTTGTATTAAATATTAATCTTTTACTCGGCCATTCCTCGGTAAGGACACTGGTGGATACACAATCCTTGTAATCTAGTTCGTTTCACACAAATAAAACGAGAACTACTGGATTCAATGTTAAACTATCAAAACAATAGTACTTTTATTTCTCATTCAATGAATTTCAAATATTCATTATACAGAAGTTATTAATGGAATCGGGTAAAAATATTTCAAATTATTTTGCTCTTCCAAACATTTTAAAATTATTCCATAATTTAAAAAAAAACACAAAAAAATAAATCATGATAATAAATGGCTTTTGATTATCTACTTTAATTTAATATAGATGTTTTTGTTAACAGTTTAATAATTGACTATACATAATTACGTAATTTGTATTTGGTATCACGCCCTAAACCTAAACTACCTAAGTCGCATTATACATGGGTTGCAAAAATTATGTACTAAGCACTACAATACACGGCGTAGCTGCACAGGTCCCAAGAATTGCGCATGGAAATATTTTATATAAAAACACATAAGTGCACATCTCAATATTTGCGTATATCATGATTCATGAATCTGCACTTGTATGTATGTATGTAATAAGGATAAATCTGCACTTACAATCTACTATTTAGTTTTTCAGGCAATTTTTTGGAATGATTTTACGGCATGCACAGATGTACTTTGCATGTGCTGATTTGTCGACGGTATGTTTAAAGCACTATGGGGTATATGAAGATGCAGGTTTATTAATATGTATCATTACATTTTGTTGTTTAATAGGGAGTTCTATCAAAGGAAAACAAAGATCGTGACTCTCTGTAGCTGATGCGTACCAACACTATTAGTATGAAATTTTTTAACAAAACGCTCTTATGTATATATTTAGAATCAAAAATGGAATAAGTTTAGCTCTATAGCAAGTTGGTTCATACTGTTTTGTTCGGGAACAATAAATTAAAGGAAATTAAGTTAAAGTATGAAAGGTTATAGTACATATAGGGCTACGGTGGGCTCAACTCTCAAAGGTTTACCTTTAGTTAACCTTTTTCAAACGCAATTTACAAGGAAAAGTGCAGCGGTTGTTATTTGAAGGGTTTCAGTGCCCAGTTTATATTTTCACTCGCTTTGAATTTAGTTTGTACAGACCACCCAGTAGCATGTTGCATGCATTTCACGCTTGAGTGAGCAAATATAATGCAGAGCACTGAACATCTTGGGTGCCGAAACGGTGTACACAGAGCTACCTGACCTGAGGTTTACTATATTAAGTTATCTTATGCAATAAAAAACCTTTTTGTTTTGTTTTCAGATTTTTTAAAAAGATTTCTAATATTATTGACACAATTTAGAATAGATTGGTAATGCGTATTTAAAATGACTTTATTCTAAAACCACCAATTCGGCATTTCCAAAATTGTGTTTTTGTGCAAAAAAAATTGCAGTATACTACTGGTCTTTACAGTGAGCATTATTATACTGATAAGCTCTGTAAATGATTCGTCAATGTTCATATTATGGATGTACGTTTAAGAACCAAAATGTAAATTAGATGCACATGCGATTGAACTGACTATACAAAAAAGTATATTTTTTCATCAAGTTTTGGATGCTTATGTGCAGAAATAAAAATTTTAAACTCAATGGAATTTTTTATAATTTAATTTATCCAAACTATTGGTCTCATAATTAAATTGTCTGTCGTAATTGCATTTGAATTCACGTCAGCATTTCATTAAATATTCACGAACGTTGACGTCAATCGATAAACAAAACAGATGCTTATTAACATATCCAATTAAAAGTAAAATTAAAAGTTATTACACATAAAGCAAACTTTTAAACATAAGGTAACTGAGCTATAGATTTTTAACTGAACAAATTGGGTAATATAGGCTATAAATAAAGATCTGGCTCTCACTAAACCTTATTAAAACGACAACAAAATACAGAAAAGCGTCATTTGTACTTGCTAAAATTGGTATATAAGGTTCGTAAAATAGACTAGAATTATCAGTCGATTTTCTGGGTTGCTAGGCTTAACTTTATGTTGACACTACGCTCAGAAGAAAATTAGCACCATGAAAATTGCTGAATGTGTTCTCATAGTAGTGGTTTGGGGGATCATGGTAATTGGTCAGGTAGGAAAGGCAACAGGTATAGTAAGACTCAACATCGGTTTTTAGTAAACTAAATTGAATTATTTCTTTCTCAAGGTGGCTGCATTACCTTATCCGAAGGGCCATGACGGAAATTCAAGGACCCAGCGTGGTGGTTAAATATTAAGCAACTCAGTTGTACTGTACTTTAAAACATTTGTAAAAAATAAATAATGTTTATAGTGTTTTTGCTTAAAACTTAAAAAATCAATTAAATTTTCAAAAACTCCAAAAACTCAACTTAGAAATCGTGTTAAATTCGAAATTTATTTTGTCAGTCATCCAGATGTTTAACTAAATTGTGTACTGCAAGTAATAAATTCCCATTTCGTCAAACTGTCACAAAATTACAGATTTGTGAAGTAACCCTATTCGGTTTTCTAATTTAATAAATGTAAATGTGGTCAAAAACATCTTTAAAAAACCAAACATTTAAAATTGTACAACTGCAATGTTACTGCTTCAATTAAGAACAGAAATGTTTGAAATGTTTTAACACTGAAAACTGTTGTAAAACAAATTTTGCAATATCCATAAACTGCATCGTTCTTAAATGGAAGAATACGTAAACTAGCTAGAATACATAAGCAGTTTGTAATAAAATTAGGGTACGTTAACGGCTAGAGTTGTATTGAACTAACAAGCTCATTTGATTAATAATTTTTTACTCATCACTGCTCTTTAACTTTTATGGTGATTTCGGTTTTTGCAATAAAGCATTGGATTTTATACGTTATACAATGCACATCATAATATTGAAAATGTGGCATTTTGAAATATATACATAACTTACAAGTATATTGTACAAAAAATATATTTTACAACAAACTTAAAAACTGCATGCACGAAAACTTACAATAGTGTATGAAATTGGCATTGTATGGGTTGACAAAATCAAGTGACAAAAACAATAAAGGCAAGGCGAAATAATGAATTATTTCTGAATCATATCTGTACGACATATAATATACGGTTTTTTTACAAATATTTATTTTTACTTTAAGTGTTCATAGAATTTATAAGTGGGTACATGTATAATTGGTGATTATTTTTATTTTATACAAAATTCGGATGCGACGATTAATAAACGACATTTCAAGCCAAACCGTTACCTGGCAGGTGCTCAGCATTTATCAGCTAAAAACTATATATATCATGTTTCTTAAAACCCATTGCACAAATAAATAACGGTAGTAATGTACTTTAATCGAAAATGAAAAACATATACTTTGTGGCGGCGTAGTGTAGTACACTATGCTATTTCGGTTCTTTTTGTTTACCTGCATATGCAATTGACGATTTCAAAAATCAATTTGACTTTATTTCAGTTTTCGTTCACAGGTATCGAAACAGTAAGTTTGCTCAATTTGCTCCCAAGCTTTGTTTTTTACTTGCCAGCATTACAAATAGAGAGCTCACTAGACCTAGAAGCTGAAACATAAAAATTACATAAGAATCGAAATTATGAGTAGTTTCTTCATGAATAAGTTCGTTTACCCCAAAATGAAATCCTTGGTCAATCATCAAGTCTCCTGTACCAAGCCCCAGAGGTTCCTCATCCAATTCATCCAGGACTGCATTCATATCTATTTCTGTGTAGCCTACATCAACCTTTCCAGTCTGTGATCCCCAGTTACGGAGCCATTTACGAATGACTTTGTTCTGGAAAAAAGTTTATTTTTGTCTTAATCTCGAACAAAATAGCTCTTAAATAAGTACTACCTATATTTTTGAATCAGATAAACAACTTTTAACCATCTTTGTGACTCAAGTTTCGCTTACACATGAAGCTTACCGGCTACTTATTAACTTTGACCTTCTTTCTCTTTAAAAAAGTCTTGTAAAAAAACCAAGAAGGCATAAATATGATAAAATAAATTTCGTTAAAGTAACTTTAATTTTGGTGCTTTATCCCCTTTGTGACAATAAAAAGTCCTAAAATAGTTTACTACTGAGGGTGATTTTCAAAAAAAAATACGACTTGTGTAATTACGTTGAAACAAAGAATCTTACTTGGAGAGCTATCCTTGATGCCACTATATATGTGATTTCACTTTTTACAATATTGTACAACAAGTGAACGTAAGCAAATGTTCTTATGTTCCCCGGGTAAATCAGGTTTTCCATGAAGAATGCAAACCGGAGTACATTTGAAGCGTGGAAAAGTATAAGCAGAGGGTCGAATACGTTGTTGACAGCTTCGAATACAACTCGTATGTTTCTGTAAGTCCTCCATACTAGCTCACGTTTTTGCTGCAGAACTCTCCATTCTTCAGAAGTTTTATCCACCACGTTTTCAACGACTTCCGTGACACTTCTCATGAAAAGCTTCATCCAGCAGAACAGTGTAAGAACAGCGCATATAATTAAGTCCCAAAACATACCATCTTGCAAATAATATGCAAAGTCTCTGAGAATTTTTACGACTGCTAGGCAAATTTCAGTGGAATTCAGCTCAGTCCCAAATTCATCATCCAACTTATGAATAGAAATGTTCAGATTCCGGGAACTCCACAGAAAAAGATCTTCACTCATTTGGATTGAGCTTTCTAACATTACGTCTACAATGGAAAATTCCCTGAATTCACCTATGAGCAGCGACATAAACGTCGCCAATAGAACAGTTATGGCTGCTAATGATACACATATTACTCGTGTTTTTGTGAAACCTGTCAAGTTGTGTTCATACGAGCTCATAGCAGTCGCCATTGTCTTAACAACATCCCATTTTTTGCAAAATAAATACGATGAATATACCGATGTAATAAGCGAAATAACGTTGAAAGAAAACTTGATAAATTGATTTAGGCCACCTTCATAAAGAAACCAGAGTACATCGTACTTCGCCTGACAGAATGATTGAAAGGCAGACAAGAAAGCAAACAAACCAAACACTCCCTAAAACAACAATATTTTACAATGAGCACAATATATTTGCTGTAATATTTTATAAACTAAGTATAAGCAACAAAAGTATATTTTTACCAGCTGTAATTTTGAACCAATCCATCGACACCCTTTTCGCAAGCCAACAGCATTATCTTCCTGGATTGTTGTTACTCGAACGCCGCTTATGCAAAGTAGGTACATTATATCCAAGTATGAATGCAAGTAACTTTGAGGTTGTGTTTTGCGTTTTGATACATATCGTTTGAAATTATTGACGTGGTCCAGGAATTTTTGCACACAGTTTCTGTTTGATCCGTTTTGGATCGACACTGTATTCCCAAGATGTAATCGGGAATGATTTGTAGTTGCTGTAGAAGTGGTGTTTGTAGCTGCCATAGATTGTTCCACCAATGAAAGCCCAGAAGGTATTTCTGACATTTCAACTGACTCTCTTTCGTCTTCGTCTGGTCTTTGATTGCCCCGAATTGTAGCAGTCACGCTGTCATTGTCATTTGAATACCAAAGTCTGGCATACCGAAGCTCATCTTCCACAGCAAATACGGAAATTCTATTCTGCTCTTGACTTTCTCGGACTGGACTCCTTTCTTGTTGCCTTGGTTGCACAATAATTTGAATGGGTGTAACTTCGGTATGTATTTTTCTTGCAAATTTTTCACTTATCCAGGAAACAAAGAGTGAGACCGACATTTTTATTCAGAATAATATTTCAACAGGCTACAATGAATATATTGAAATAGTCGTATTTCTGGATTGGAAATGTTTGACAAGCGGATAAGAATACTAAATCACTGTCTATTTACTGGAACTACAAGGAAATAATTCTAACTCGTGTCGGTGGTTTCAGTTGAAGCCTTTTGTGCATTGATTTTCTCGGTACAGGTGGCAAATGCAGATGCCAGTTAATGACCCAATATATGAACACTATCAATTAATCGAGCTGAGAAATTAATTCCTTTAAAATGTCTTCATGTGATCTGATTATACAAAAGCGGACAGAAAGTTCAAATGCTCACTTCACGAATGACGCACAAGAACTGAGTATCAGAAAAGAATAAAGTGGGTGACAATGATATACACCATAAGTAAATCTGTAGTAATTTGGAGTCGCGTGCTCGTGCTCTAAAAACTCGTCTTGAAACAACAACTTATACTGAAAACTGCAGGGTGCAAATGATACCAACAGTTATGCATATACTACGAACTTTAAGAGCTTTGTTTCTTACTATAATACTGACACTGCACTGGCATATGCCAAAAAACTAAATGACATTTAAGAGTGAACCAACTTTAAGATAAAAACAAATCGTTCAGTCATTTTGCCTTTGCACAAGCTTAACATTATATACAATTCGAATTATTTGTTACGCAATATACTATCTATTGAGTTTGTTGTTATTGACTGTGTACTGCCGGCCGTCGCCCCTGTAGCTCCTACACGCTTAGAAATTTGAAATTGTGTGTGCTACAATGAAGACCATGGGTACAGCGCTCACTATCGGCATATCTAGGGATTACCCCTCGAACCCCACTCCCCCCATGTAGTTGAATAATACTGCAAATATGCACCTTACAGGCTAAAACCCGGTATACATAGATTTTCGCGGACTTAGAATCTGATACTGAAGACACTTTTCAAATTTGAAATACTACATCAGAATATAGCAGACGAAGTGGGAATTTTGAAATTCTGTTTTTAGGGTTCAGTTTTATATTAAGCAAATGTAACATTTATTGCTACAACTCTACAATCGAGTATCTAACTTACACCGTCTACCACGGTTTATTGCATTATTGGGATTACAGACATTAGCAATATATGAGGAATGGGTTTATTTCCAACAAAGTACACCTTTTTACGTCCATCAAAGTTTAAACTTTAGCTTAAAATGACAATTCATGCTGAGCTATTGGTAAACATTTTTTTAAATCATGTCCATGTCTTTTTTTGTGTACTGCTGTTCTGTACAATTTTGTAGAATCGTTTTTGTAATGTTCTCTTTTTCTTTAGAAAGCAAGTGGTTAGTTTACGTTCCTTTTCAACTTTGACATGCATCATTCTTTTCTCCACACAAATTAAAATATTATTCAGTCTTACTCTTTTGACAACTCTCAGGAGGATGCAAACTTTCAAAGTTTATAAAGATTATCGAGTTAATTGTGTTATCCTGATGCTCTGTTTTAAAAAGCGTATGTAATTATAAGAGATTAATTTATAAGTTTGTTGTTCATCACAAGATGCTTCCAGCTTGTTTGTTCACTTCCGGGTTGCATGCAATAATGAACTCAATTTTTGAAACATGTATCGTAGATACGATTTAAGAAAATACAAATATTTAGATTTTTCGATTAATTTAATGGGATCAACTTATAATTTCATTGGTAATTGCAATTTAGCATAAGGTATTTTTTTCATTAAAGAAGTTTTTCCAATGAACTGATTATCCAGATAAATAAAAGTAATAATTAAGTCGTCTTAAGTTTGAAAGTGGATTTGATGATGATATAATACTGTTATCGTGAACATATTAGAACGCCACTTTTAATATTTTCACATTTTTTGTCTAAAGTCATGGGCTTACTATATTGAATACAATAGAGGATAAAGTTCATCAACAATTTAGTTTGTTTTTCTGTTTAGTATGATTATTTAAGAAAAAATCATAAGATCTCCAGTTTAATTTATAACGTAATCGTTGTTTATGTTATGCATGACAGTGCTCTATATCACAATTAAAGACAAAGTAGTATAAGTTATTGTGCTTTCAGATGGCTCGTCACAACCAAACGTTCAACCTAGACCCTTTCTTTCTCTAATTTACCCACCATGTAAAAAGGAAATATTTGAATATAATTCACTTTTATATTTTCTTTGACAAGTAACTTTTTACACTTAAAACCGCAGGGTGCAATTTTATACATATATCTATATACAATCTTTCTACATAAGGAAATTTATCTATTAATATTATATTGACAGTTGAATGGCATCTACCAGAAAAAGCAAAAATGAATAAATATACTTCAAGTAAAAGTGCGTTCCTTCCTTTTCGTTTGCAGTCGGTTAATTGCATTGAATGCTAATTTAAGAAGTGTGGTTTTTACTGTTTGATGACCTGAATCATTTTTGTATCCTGTGGAGTACAAGATTAAAACTTTTATAATCAATCCAGTTTCACTAGGTATTTTGTGAAAACTATTACAAAATAATCTCTGTCAAGTGCAGAAAAAAGGAAAAATAAATAAAATGGTATTTAAATACTGATGACGTAGTTATGGATTTCTGAAATAAATTACATCCTAATTTTTCACCTTGAATCTGGTTTTATAATTTTAATGTCATTGACACATATATCAGATCGAATGCTTTGCTTCATTGAAATCGCTTATAAATGACTATTTGTGCTTATATTATTAATTCACCACACAAATTCAAACAACTTAATGACTTTTCACAATGAATGTTTTGCCTATGAACAAATTAGTTGTTACTACGACGCATTTACTGTATCATGGAATTAAGACAAGACTATTTTTCGACAAGTAGATTTCGCCTATGGTTTTTTGACAAGCGACAACAGTGCAAGAGTTCCTTCATTCATTTTGACATTTTATCGGCTTTCTTGATACACTGCTTAGCTCTGTAAATATTAGGACAGTAAAAAAGTAAAAATTATCGATGTATTCGTTAGAGCCAAAATATAAATTAGATACATATGCAAGTGAACTGACTTGAACAGCAAATAAAAAGTAAATCAAATAGTGTTAAAACCTACGAATGAAAATCTGGTTCCAAACCTTATTAAAACGAATAACCGAGTTCAAAAAAAGCGTCATTTTTAATTGCAGAAATTGGTATATTAGGTCTGAAAAATGGATTGTTGAATTGGTTCTCGATTGTCTGGTTTACCAGGCTTAAACTTATATTGAAGTTACGTTCAGAAGAAATTAAGCACAATGAAAATTGCTGAATTCATTCTAATAGTGGTGCTTTTGGGGATCATGGTATTCGGTCAGGTAAGAAAAGCAACAGATATGGTAAGACTCATAATCGGTTTGTTTTTGTATAACTAAATTGAGTTGTTTCTTTCTCAAGGTCGCCTCGTCACCTCATCGACAAGAACGTGATCCAAATAAAAGGACCCAACGCGGTGGTTAAACATGGAGTAATGTTTAACCAGTGTTTTAAACACGGCTTAAAAATATTTTTGGCAAAAACAAATGATGCTTGTACTAACCAATCCTAAAAGCAAATCAACTAAATTCGATTTAAAAAACACAAAAATACCTTTAAGTTGAGTCTAAACAGACCTAAGTTTTTGTTAATCAGCCAAATTTTAAACATAAGTGTTTACTGAAAATAATAAACTCTAAGTTCATACGACTGTAATAAAATACAGATTTTCCAAGTAAACCGTTTCGGTTGCCTTATTTTAAATATGTTTATGTGTGCATGAAATTCGTTAATCTCATCGTCCTTCGGAAATTTTGTAAACTTTCAAGTTAAAACAATAAAAGTAAGCCTAAATTAAAAATGTTTGAAATTTTTGACTCGGAAAACTACAATAAATCTAAATTCACACTATCCATAATTTGCTTGATCTTAAATTCGAGCAAATTTACTAGCAAGAATAAATTAACAGTTGGTAATAAAATTAGGGTACATCAGCCACTAGAACTAAATTGAATTAACAGATTCATTTGAATTATCCTTCTGGACACATGATTGCGCTCCAGCTTATTTACACAGAAAAAATATACAGACGGAGTATAATTAAGCTTACTTTATTCATGAATGAATTCTTTTACCCAAAAATAGAGTTTCACTTGAGCTGTCATCAGATTAACATCTCGCTGCTAATTGCTGCGAAGAGTTATTAAGTACGCAATTTTGCTGATCTTTGCGAATTGCATAAGTTAAAAATAGTAAACCTTCATCATGTCACACATTTTTCAAGTGAAAGAGGGGCAAGCTGAAACTTCAGCTATACTTGGTAATGTTCCTGTGACAGAGTTTTTGTCTTG
>JAQIWN010005238.1:0-10137 GCA_034699025.1 Entomobrya cf. arborea Gr-Col-00668 | reverse complement strand
AATTAAAACGGCATTCAGATTAAGCAAAATCTGATTAGTCGCAAGTTACCTATGTGCTGATTGTCAGGTTTATTTTGCTTATGCATGCAAGTATGGTTGGTATGTTGCATACATAACATAACATCTATGCATAATATGCCTATTTTTTTCCGAAATTCCTATACATATCTTTCTCCATAGACATTTTGCTTAGTATTCATTCATGGAATTCTTGTACGTATCTTCACTTTCACCCTCTCGCACCAAAGTCATTCTCTACTTTCCTTTACTGCACGCTAAGCCAAACACCAACAGACGACGTTAGACTTAACGAAGTGCTTAAACGACTTTTGCTCGAGAAGGGACAAGTGCACAAAACAACACCACGACTGTCGTGTCGTGTAAGCAGATTTTGTACTTGTACCTATGCTGTTTGCTTCAAAATTGTGTATGAGCTCGTAGGTAGGATTTTGACCGTTTTTGTACGTGTAAGAATACATAAAAGATAAAAAGATAGCTGAATGTTTGTGATGCAAATGCATTAGAAAAGTGTAAAGGAGAGAAAATGAAATAGTGCCACATATTATCCGTCTTTTATTGTGCGCTTGAATGTTGTACGTGGAGCTTTTCACGAAGTTTAAAAATGGTGCGCTCGCTTTCTATGAGATTTTGTACTCGAAATAGTTTGTAAACAAACATATAAAGAATTTTATACCAAAGCGAGAACAACAATGAAATCTCGCTTCCTTCGTATAAAAGCTAATAATATCGATGAATGTAAATTTTAGTAGTTATGAAATAATTTTCTGGTATATTTGAAGAATCTGAAGATCTTTCTAGAATCCAATGAATCTCGTCTCAGCAGTCATAAGTTGTGTTTAGCTTCAGGCGGAATCATCAAAATTGCTAAAAAAAAAAAAAAAAATATATAGCTTGCCATTAATTTCTGGGAAAGGCATTTATTAACCAAAAACTTCCTCGAAATCTCTGACTGACATGACGCGAACTAAAACAAATGCGTGTTTTTATTGTTCACTTGTAAAATTTGGCTTAAGACACATAATGATCATATTAACCATCAAGCTCTGAAGCACATTTTTAGATTTCGAAAATGATCCTTTCAAAACATGTAGAAAACTCCACGTATACACACTTAAATAAGTTGCAAACAAGGCGCAGTAGCTTTTCTGTGTATTCTCAGAATAGACAGTGACTAGAAACATTAAAGGGGAAAAAGTAGAAAGTAGCATCGCGTATAAACTGCAAGATGACGAAGAAGGTTTGATCTATTTTCCATGTTCACAACTCACTCCATAATCCGATTTGCCTGAGCTCACTTCTGACTTTTTGCTTTGAAATTACGATTGTATATTGTATTATACAGCAAACTTGAAAAAGTAACTTCTGCTATGTCATTGTTGGCGTTTTTACTTTGTCTATCTCCATGTTTCTTTCTGTTTCTCTCCTTGTCTTACATGGTGTGAAAGAATGCACAAGTTCAAACTTACCGATAATAAAATTTCCTCTGTAGAGGGCACTTTTAAATAAAAATACAAAACGAAAAAAATGTTAAACAAGGTTTACAAGTTGTATGCACTCTTGTTTTTCACAGAGGAATAAAAGGTGATTTTAAAGAGCACATGGTTTGAAGCTTGTAAACTTAGAAAATAAAAATTTATGTTCGAGTCACGAAACGAAAGGGAGACAAAAATTATATTGATAAAAGCATAAATAAGATAACAGTTTGAACAATGAAACACTAACGGACACCCAACAATGACGCGTGTGTGGATCAATATAGCAAAGCAAATATAATGAAAGCTCATTTATTACAAACAGATTGTACTAAATTGATTTGCAATATTTTTAGATGCATGAAGGTTGACTCGCTCGTAATTCAATTATGCTCAACAATACTTCTCGAAAGATAAAGATGTGTAAGTGTGCATTCTTTTATATTCCTTTGTAAGTCTTTTATATTCATGTGTATGCTTTAGTTTTTTCCCAGATAAACTTAAACCCATTTATAAGACAAGGAATTTCCATGCGCGGATGAGGTTATAGGCAATTTATGTATACAAATTTCAATAAATCACAGCAAAAATGGCTCCGTGAAATTCACCATTCAAACTGATCATCCTACTTTTGTACTAGTATGAACATTTTAGGTGAAAGTTGTTATCGTTTGTATTATATTGCCTTGTGTAGGTGATTGATCAACTTCAAAGAGTGCTCTTTTGTTACGCACTTGCTTACAGGTACCGGTACACCCATAACTCTGCCAGAATTAGAAATATTTTGTAGCAGGCTGGTGGTGTGTGTACTTGACTACAGTACTTTCATTTTCTTCGAGTCGTTTACACTTTTTTCTTTTCTTGAATAGTACAGCATATAACAACTATATGAATGAATAAAGAAGTGGTGTAAAACAAAATAATATTATAGATACAGTTTTGGTTAGCGTTCTTTTTTTTCCTTTACAAGATTTCCTCAATTCATAGAATTGGTATTTTTTCTTGTCTTGCGCTTTCAACTATTTACTTTATATCTTTTACATTTCTGTTCCAACTTTTATTCAAACCTTATCATCTACTATACTTCTGTTATGAATGAAACTGTAAATTTGGTACTCTCCTTTTGACGTGACGTTGCATTATTTCTTAATATAATCGAGCTTATTTTCGACCTCCTTCCGCATAAATTTCTTACAAAGTATTGATTTAATCATAGCAGATGCACAGAAAAATGATAGATACTATATACATTTGAACAATATAAATAAATGTATAATACAAACGCACGTTTTTACATTAGTTGGATAATACGCACAAAACTTAAAGCCCAGCCTCAAAAAATTACTAAATATAGGCATCCAGAAAGAAGTTTCCAACTCGTTTTTAAAGATGACGACTGTCGAATATCAATAATGTTCACTTTACATTATTTTCTCAGATCTTCACTCAACCATCAAAAATGTACCTTCTTTGAAAAAGTTAAGCTCTCTCTGTCTCTCTAGCGTCTTTCCTTGAACAGAAAGTATGTTTATATTATGACAGAGACAGGATGACATAAAGATCTTTTTGTGGCCTTTAATATTATCCTCATTCCAACAAACCCTTTCTTTATATATGTCCACATGTATTTCCAATACCAGCTTGACTTATGCATGTACCATAGTATAGTGTGCACTGTGCAGGCTTAAATAAAACATTTTCTTCTGTATCTTTAATTTGTCTCAGAAAAAATGTCTTCTCTTTTTAAAGGCACATAAAAGAGAAAGAAATGGAGTTTTGCTGACTCGCAGATGCACAAACATTTGACTATACTTGGTCGGCGCTTTGGGGAAAGAAAAGAGTCAAACTTATCTTATGCTATTTGTTCATACTAATACGACTGCACCGGGGCTGTAAATTTACAAAAAATTCCCGCATGAATGACTTTTCGCAAAGAAAGAGAGAGAAAGTGACTTCTGCGAGGGACGGACCTGTAATGATAACTAAGCATGTTAATGAAAGCCCTCTCGTGTTAAGACGATATAGACAAGTAAAAGTGAAAATTGCTCTTGTCAATGCCGAGTCCTTAGCAAGTTATGTTTGAACACAAACACGAGAAAGACAGAAAAATGCAAAAAAACAAAATCTTCGAACTATTCGAGAAATCATTTGCAAATATAATGAGTTCCATCATTCTACCTATTGTATCTATACACTTTTGCATGTGTATATTATGTGTAATTTCAAGGGAAATATGCAAAAAGAATGAAATGAGAATTCTGGAATGAGGATTGAGAACTTAAGCACACAACACAGCAATAGCATCACTACTTTCACTACTATCAACACGCTATCACAGCACACATAACAGCATCATCATCATATCGTGTAATTTATCCTGTTGAAAAATAACAGCTGAAGTAGGAGAAAAGGACATCATGATGAAAATTAATAGAAAAGCAAAAAAAATATGCTGAGTAGAGAGAGAGAGTGGAGCAAAGTGGGATGGATGCGGGAAGAGGGAAACAGGGAGGTACACAAAAATTAGAAGAAAGGGGCACTTTCCTTGGTATTATTATATTAAACATTATGAACGAAACTTAAGCGTTTATTTGCTCTTTCACTTCAAAATTCTTTCTCATTCCACAAAAGCTATTTTCATTTTCGGAGACCATTAAAACTCTCATGTTATTGCCATTCTTATCGCCATTTACGTTATTTGGTTACGCACACCACGATGCGCTTTTCTCTCTTTTGGCTGAGACGTTGGCTGAGTTGTAATGGTGGACGAGTTCTTTCTGGATGTGGTACTGTGAGTACTTCCTGTGGATATGCTTGTGTAAAAAGAATCCTTTCTAATTTACATGATTAAATGCTTGGTCTGTCAAGTGCAGAGTTGGTGAAAAAATGTTCGTAATTTCTTGATAGTCATTTGTGCTACTACTTTCGTTCCAAAAAAAACCTAGAAATATTACGACACAATAGATTAATTCTTTATAAAATGGGTATATTTGATAAAAGATGGGGGAACACTGTTTTGGCTAGAGTTTCGTTAAAAAACTATGAAAATTAAAGGAGTGTTTAAACGATGATGATGACAAACGGAGGGAAATAAATGGACTGTAATTACAAGCTGGGGGCAGATATCTAGCGAAGAATCTTGAATTTAAATTGACACTGCTGAAACGGGCTGAAAAGTAGTATCAAAAAGCCAACATGAAAGTAGAACCCTTTTTCTTACATTGCTTTGTTTACCAGTTGCAAATAAGATGGAAAGACAGTAAATTATGCATCATAAGCATTAGATGTAATAATTCAAGTAAAATTAGCATTTTTTACGAATGATAATGTGATACGAAATGAAAACAAGTCAAATACCATTTCGGCCGGTCAAAGGTGGTGCCGTAGCCGTTTTATCACCATTTCCTATTAATATGCAATTGTCGAATAAGTACTTATACTATACTATAGATTCGCTCAGATACATATATATTTATTTCATCCTTGCCTTTCTGTAATGTATAATAAATGTTTTTGTGAATTAACTTCCACTGCTCGTAGTAGATTGAAACAATTACCATGCTCGAAGATGGAGAAAGAACAACAACGATTAGAGTATGTATTGTATTAATTAACATCATGATCATGATACCTAGAATTACACTTTGATCTCAAACAAAGGAGCACAAGAACAATAAAGATGACAAAGATATTTCCGCTTCTTTGAGTTGATGTTGATTATTATTTTGGTGAGCATAGTATTTGACTTTAATCATAGCATCAACATTCAACATACATTTGTTTATTCAATGTTCCTTATTCACGTTTGTACTTTGTACATAATATGTAAGTGTATGTATTTTTGGTTTTAAACAGTCCAAAACTAAAGTTGAAGATCATCTTTACCACACAGTACACAGCACAACTCACATTTATTTCGATTGCTCTAAAACAACATACTACTCACGCCCGTATTATTACATTATGTGTGTACTCACTAGTCTGTTTGAAAGTGTTCAAGTACTCGACTCCAGCATTTCTGCTCTGTAGTATGTAGGGAGGACTCCATTCGAAGGATTCAAACTGTTTAAATGAAAATCTCCGGAGACATTAATCGCAATACTGAAGGTACACATATACTACAAAAGAAATAGCCAGACTTAAGCAAACGGTTAGCAGAAGTTAATAAGGTACATACACTAGTAAGTGATTGTGATTATGCTAGCAAAAAACCTTCATTACTGGCGTGTAAGATTATTCCACGTGTGCAATATACATATATTATCGTTATTTTAGATGCTGGAAGTATGTTTCTTTTCACTGAATCCAGCAGTCCCTATCAGATGATTGTTGACGGGAAATGAGAATATGTACATCAATTAAAAGTGGATTGCATGCAAACTTCTGATGCACAGACAGAAGTCTAGCAGCTTACTTACAGCAAAGCCAGTATAAAAAGCTACTGTGAAAACGGGTTGTATGAAATGAATGACTGCATTTAGTATTGTTAAGTACGTGAAATGATGGACTGTACAGTACACTGTGAGTGAACATAACAAAGTTTCCCACCATTATCATCGAGAACGCGAGAAAATTATTTAAATTAGAATGGCAGTTCTTTCGTTGACTACCATTACCATCCAATGTGGTTTTCCTCTATTTACCATTCATAACATACGCATTGCATTTATACATTCATATACAGATGCAAAAATACAAGAATTTTGGTATTCCTCGTCTTCTCTGCTGTGCATTATTGAATAAAAGGTTCGTTTGATGAAAATGACAGTAAATGAGTGAGTGAAGCGAAGTGAGGGAGTTCTCCTCATTAGAATTTATGAATATGATTGTCCATTAGGAATGGCATGGACGGGGGGAGAAACTACCAACATTTTGACGATTCTACTTGTGTTTTGGCTTTCACTCAGAATTCTCTTCTCATTTCGTATAGATGATGATGATGACGACGACGACGTCTACACTACGACTTTAGCAATGCAATGTCTAGAAAAAGTTGAAATAAAGTAAAACGTATGTGAAAACGCAGCAGTAAATAGTTGTTGTAGCATAATACTAGTTTTCATCGTCGCGTTGTCTACATCTCTGGAATATCAGCATCATCATCATCATCATCATCCATATCAACCGGAAGCACTTACTCTATAACGGCAACAACTCAACTGGTATATGTTGCTGCTTTTTGTAGACTTTAGAAGCTCATTTACATCCTTCAGGAGATATGAGAAAATTGTTTTCAGTAGTCACTTCATATAAAGTGTTATGTTGATTACGTGTAAAGCTCTCTCTCTCTTTCTTTGAGAGCCTAGCACAAAAAATATAGATGCGTTGTTCGTCTGAATTTCTTAATATGACGTATGTAGATAATGGACTTCCGAGTGGATTGGATTAGTGGGGGGCTCTCACAGATCATTTTAAAAATTATGTGGAAAGTAACAATTCTTCTCTGACTTTTCCAGGGAAAAAAACTTATTGCCAAAAAGTTATTATGGCATCAAATCTTCATAGCATCATCCTCCCGCAGTTACAGTGAAAATTAGTTGTTGGATTGTGTGCGCAGACCGGATGACTTTTTATTAGCTGAAATTCTGAAGGAAAATTTCCAAAAAGTTTAGACTCTTTTGAATCGACTCTAATTCGAACCACTGATAAGTAATTTAATATAACAATTATGTGAAACATCCACATAAATAATATGGAATGAATATTTTGCTGAAGATGTGGAAAGTTTATCAGATGTATAAAGTTTGCATGTAAGTAGTAATGAAATAGCGTTGATTTCTCAACTATCCATCATTAACTTATAAGTGAATTAGTTCACGGCAAGAGTTCTCTCGATTCAGTCTTGGGGTCTAACTGCCAAAGTAACTACCAACCAATCATCTTCATTCGTTATCTTCATCTACCACTAGCTGTGCTTGTGAACTATGAAGGCTCTAATGCTCGACTTGCAGATCGACTTCTTTACCAGAGCAAAACTGGCGATTGGTAAATAAATATGTGCTCGTTTCTCTCGCTGCTTGCTGTTAGTTGACGATATAATTATGCCTATCAGCTCACTCACCGCTGCTGCTACTTCGATGAGTTCGGTGACATAGGTGGAACGAGAAATTGAATCAATGACTGCCAATTGAGGTTGACTGGCAGTTTTCATTTGTATACATAACCTTTTGGAAAATATACAAAAATTCTTGGTGGAATATCATCCAGCGTAATTCACCACTACTTTATATTCATCGCTCTTTCGCAATATATTTGACTCATAGAGTATATTCTGCTCACTTTGCTCACAGAGTCAATATCAAAGACTAATTAAATGGATGAATGAATTCGTAGGTGGCACACATTAGCAAAAGACTTTCCCGCACATTACTCGTACTTATGTGTGTGCATATCCTTACTTTAAGCAAATGAAGACTTTTCTCTGAAACTGAGTTCCCTTCTTAGTCTCTTGTAGTCACGAGCATAGTGAGTTATTGACAGTTTATAATGAAATTTCATTCAAGCTCCTCTCGCAGGTCCTAACAAAATATTGGCTGAAAATGGAAACTAGACAAAAGAGGGCTTGGGAAAGCAACACCACAAATGAGAGAGAAGCATTCATGTTGGGAGAAAGCATCCATACGTGAACCCATAACCCATTAACTGTGAAACGTAAGAACGAAACAGAGCGGACTGTAATCAGTTCCTGTATAAATCCTTACATAAAATAATATATATTGGCTGAAATACTAATAATATTAGATGTGTATTAAAAACGATTATTTCGCATTTTTTATTGCTCAACCAATGGATAAATCCTGTATACGGGTGCCTACACGAACGTCAGTGCAGTTAGGTTAAGGATTTACTTTGTGGTATACTATTTGAGTATTGTGTTTGGTATTACACAAGTCGTAGTCATATAACATATTTACATGTTTTCCAAATAAAACAGGGCTAAAGATCTTTTATTAAGCCGAATACTGTGCTTTTCATTTGATTCCATTATTAGTCTGATTCTCTTGCCATTATTTGCACCTTATGTTTGGCACTATTGCTGTTTTTCGCAGATTTTGAAGTACAAAAGCCGACGCATTTGATTTTTTTGAAGATATCCTGCTATGCTTGTATGCATGTACAAAATGACCACTCATTTTTGTTTTTTAAATTAATTTTCATTCAAAAATTTAACAAATTCCTTCTTTGTACATATTTCTGTGTACAGCTAATAGTTAATGCGAAGTTCGCAATCGCTTGCATATGAATTTGGAATGTTATGTATGAATTAGACAGACTAGCTGGGAGATGAAGATGTTTCGTTCAATATTTTAGAATGATAATGATAAGGATGTACAACAGTAAAGTACAGTGCTAGTAAAGCTAAATACTGCAGAAGCTTTGGTGTATAGTGAAGTAACAAAGGCTCTAGACAAAAGTACCCTGTGCAATGTATGCATAAATACTAACATCCAAAAGAGCCAACAGACCTGAATAAACGCTTTTTTTCTTTCTCTATTTTTTGTCATCTCGTTCTCTCTAGTCTAGTAGTTAACTTATTCAACATGATGGTAATGGCAGCCACTTAAACTTACTTATATTCCATTGTAATTTTGCTTCTCATACTGACTGGATGCTTGGTAGAAATCTATGCACAAGACGAGGGAAATATTTGAGTGTGCTTTAAAAGAACTATGATCATGATCATTCATGATCATAGTGGTTAGCGTGTGTTACTCTAAGGTCATTTCATTCTACATACATGTTCAAGAGTTCCAGATCACTCAATGTGATGTAGTGTAGAGCTACGTTTGAAAAAAAAAATTGGACTCGAAAAAAATGAATAGTTTTTACGCGACTTGCATAATGCATAATGTTGTTTTAGTGTGGTAAGCAAGGTTTTCTACCTTCTGTCTTTGTCTGTCTGCTTGTGTGTCAACTTACCAGGACGACTTCCAAAGAACTACGTGGAGCGTCATGATGTGATAGAAAAAAGGGACAAGAGACTTTATATTCTGAGCATGCAACATACAGTATCAATTTCTTTTTTATATATTCAAAAATCTACAAACATAGGTATAAAACTGAAGTATGCCTATTTGCCAAACTTTCATTGAAATGCTTAGAAACAGCTTGGACCATGACAAAATATTATATTTTAAAAAAGAAGGTAGGAGAGTTCCAAATATAAGCACCTACCGTTAAGCTCATATGTTCCAAAGAAAACAAGGAAAATATACAGTTCGGAATACGAAGATTTTTAAACTGTGTATATTCATTAATTGGAAATATTTACTAGTTAGTTCAGTTTGATTTTGTAACGACAGACTCTCGTTTTCGTAATACATAAATTCAACTCGATATTTACTAATAAAATTAGAATTATTAACTTCATTTAGTTGTGCATTTGGAATAAAATGAACTCTCGTACGACATAACTGCTTGTCACACTCTGAAAACTTTTGATGAAAACAGTTTGCAGTATTTTGCATATGGTGCCACACGATGATGATAAAAATATATTGATGTAAAAGTGAAAGAAAATAGTATGTACAACATAATATTTGCAGTCTTGGTTTCTACTAACATATAATCATTTTCAACATACATATTATCGACTTTGCTTTTAAGCCTACACATAAACGGAATTCAAAAAGGATAATAATCA
>JAQIWN010005237.1:0-10139 GCA_034699025.1 Entomobrya cf. arborea Gr-Col-00668 | reverse complement strand
TTTTTTTGCGCACATAATAAAATTGATTGTCACACCAAAACTATAATAAAAATTTCTCGTTTTTATTTGCATCTCTTTTGTTGATTAAGATGATTGTACTACCTATAAACTAATACCCTTCATGTTACTGGCACTATCGCTATTGTACTTTTCCTCAATTCGGCATGATATAATTTGAATACTTGATTTCCACAGGTCCCCCATTAGAGTGCTACCATCAAAAACTGTTACCCCGGCTCGTCTATTTATGTGACTATCGAAATGGATTTGATACTCTGGCCATATCACTTTATCAAAATAATTTGGAGAATCTGGGGGGAAATAGGATCTTAAGGCTCGTCTCTGTCGACAAGTTTCTTCGTCCAGTGAACAGAAAAATCTGGCGTCGCAAACATCGTAAAGATACTGTGAGGCGAAGATGGTGAATCCTTCGATAATCAAAATAGGCACTGCTTTGTATTTAGAGACATCGTCATCTAGAAAATTAAAAGGATGATTAGAAAGATTAGTTATTAGTTTAAAACATTTTTGCACAACAATTTTTAATACCATAAATAAAATGTAGTGTAATTACTGATATCTGGGATTTGCTGAAGGAAGGAGTCATCAAAGTTGGGTGTCTCAGCCTTATCGCCCATTCCGTCACCTGCGGAATTTGTTTCACAAAGTTTTGGAACATTGTATTGTGGTGGTGCATCTAAAATGGCTTGCACATCTTTGCACATTTTCTCCATTTCTAATGCTGGAAATACTTCATAGTTAACATGATTCTCGGCCTCAGGCACTCGGATGTGATTGGGGTAATCATCGTCGAAGAAATAGTGATCTTGATGGATCACCAAAGCCCAGGGAAATTTTCTTTGGAGTAATTTGGTCAGAGTTGTCTTTCCCCCGCAGGTCACTCCACTTACTCCAATGACAAAGTATCTCATGTTGGAATTACCGTTGAATTTGAGAGTACTTTTCTGTTTAAAAAAGAATCGGAAGACGGAGTCAAAGCTTTTGCTAATTGTTGTGCCCGGGGAAGAGGAAGGGGTAGAATTGGATTTGTTGCAAGATGTTGTCAGCCTTCTAACACCTAAACAATTTAACAAATAAAAAGGATGTAAACTTTTAAGTAAACGAATTCGCATGTTCTTCAATTGTAACAATTTACTTCATTGTTAAAATGATTGTTAAGTGAAGAATCTAACCGATCTATACACAAACACGTGGTATGTAAGTGGTGGTACAATGTGCATGTGATGATGGCCAAATAATGTTTGTGCATGGGAATTTCTGGCAATAATGTACTGTTACATATAATATTCTGCTTTTTGTGTGTAGAGAAATGACTCGGATTCTGATTGCCAAAACAGGCCACATACTCATAATGTTATAAACTTTTGAGTGATGAATGTGATGCTATCAGAGTATTTTCACGGCATATGAGCTTACGGACATGACAAAGTTTGTAAATGCTTACGCGTTTTGCACTTTGTCATGCCATATCAAAACTCAAGTTTTTAAGTTTTATCGTACTGAATACTGAATTAAAAATTGGGAACTGCCGAAACGAGTTTCATATAACGTTTCAAGTTAAATTTTGTTAAACTGAAATACAGGCATGCTATATGTAACGATTTAATAAGTTTACCTGAAAGTGGCCAAAATTTTCTTAGGGGTTTCAGTAGACAGGAATCCATTAGAAAGCTTGACTTCCTACAACCCATTTGGGGCATTGCGAAACGGAAAAAAGATCCTAAGGAACCCATTGAAATTTAGGTCGAGGTAAATTGTCACACAATTATCTTGACGAACGAAATATTGATGAGTTACTTCTAGAAGTTCAGACGTTTTGATTTTTGTGCTCTCCGGTACAAAAGCTTTATGCGAACATCCACTATCATTGCCATTGAATTGATTCTTTGTTGTGTTGTATCCAGTAAGTTGAGTTACAATATCTGGCTTATCTACAATTTTCCCTGACAATTATTGCCAAAAATATCAAAGACACAAAATGAAAGGAGCCAAAAGAATTTTCACAGCCAATATCACTTCAGAATATGTGATGACAGTAAAACTATTATACATTTCAGCCATATTTTTTGTTGTATTTGAACTCTAATATCGAGAGACAACTTCGTACCCGAACCGTAACCGCATTTCATAAGAGTTTATAAATAAAGATACTATTCATACACAAAAAATCCCTGCTGTCAAGTTTCGGAAACTTTCGTTCCGGAAGGAAGTGTAAGTTGTCTGCAAACTAATTTACAAAATTCTGTTTTATAGAGAATGATTTCCAATTTCTGACTCTTCTGCATTACTTTACATGCCACAATCTCCAATCCATTTTTGTTGTATAAACTGATGTTTCCATTTTAACTGAATTGCCAAATACGAATATGAACTAGTATACGTACTAAACTTACAACACCATACCATACTAGGCCTCAGTCAGTACAAAATACACAATATTTCATTTCATAGCCAATGCTCGAAACGGAAGCTCAATATAGCTGCACTATTATAAGGCCCGTAGTTATAACAGTTTACACTAAATTCACAATATTCAACCACCGATCATATCCACTTTCGCTTTCTCAAATCTCCGATATGAGTGTGGAGTGAGTGGAAGTTTGGTACGTTTTCAATTTCCCCATTATATTCATATTTACATCTCCACCACCGGCCGTTTTCTTATACGACACCTTTATCAGTATAGTAATTTCACTTTCGGAACATTTGCCTCCATCATAGACTAAACACACTAAACAATGTAATGTAAGTATAAGCACAGGTTATTTGGTATGCTCGCCTATTCGCCATCAAATAATACTCTACTGCTGCTTTCTCAGGTACACTCTTCTGTTCTTTCACTCGACTCGACTCTTCTCCTCTCTTCCGCTTTCTTGACTATTTGTAATCCACTCTCCACACAACTCTCTCACATCATCGGTGTATAGTACGCATTTGGTGGAAAGTGTTGATGTGAATAATACACTCACTTTTGGAACATTTCCCATTTATCATGCATATATTCATATGTACAATGTATGTAATAATTTTTTTTGCACGCCCATTCTTACACCTTGCTATTCCACCTCAGTAGAAAATCTACGTGCATATAAGAATCAGCCCGAGAGAAGGCAATTAGCGTGTGTGTGTGTTTTCCTTAATTCCGCTGAGGCGGCTCAATTTCCTCATCATAAACAACACGATAAAAACAAATAAAAAAAATGATATAAAGACCTGTGCACTCATCATACATTCAGAGAGACGGAAGCAAACGTTTAAAAAAATAAAACAAGCAATAACACAATGTCTTCAACAATTTCAAGTGTCCGATCATCCCCGATCCCAGATCTAACGTACGACCCATACCGAGCAATGTCTTTGCGAGATCAAACATTAGTTAAAAGGCACTTGACAACTAGCAGTGCTTCAGGAAGTTATTTGGATCATCAAAATATTGGTTCAGAGCTACAACATGACACTTTAGGGGGTCACTTTCATCATCAACAACCTCAATATTTACACCAGCAGCATCACAGCGATGTAAATAACGACTTTGGTACAGATCACGGGCATCCCCATCCAGGACCATCATCATCCTCAGCAGGTACTCGAGAAGGAAGAATAATGCAAAGGCAGGATTTGAGAACGAGTAGAATGTCAACGTCAATGGCACCTGTACGAAGGCCTTCCAATATTGTGGTGTCGCAGGGAATGGCGTATTCATTGGATAAGTATTGGGGAGAATCCTTAGCATTTTGGATACTTTTGGGGGTATTGGCTTTATTAGTGGTGGCAAATTCGGTACTCACATTTGTAATTTATGGGGTTCTTCGTCTTGGTCTTCAAATGGAAAGTATTGAGGTACTTCAATAAATTTTGTTCAATTTAAGACTGAAGATTAATGTTAACATTTAAATCATTTAATTTAATTTGTAATGTAATTATTTCAGTTCCTTCCAAACCACTTAAAATTCTCCGGGAATACCGACCTCGATGAAATTTACAAACGGGATGGAATTATCCAGGGCTTTCACAACGATCCCGTAGAAATTGTGGGAGAAGGTGGAGGGGAGGTACATCTTTGGGTTCGGGATGGACAACAGCCATCCCTTTCCATAGAAAGAAATCTTATCAATATCACAAAGGTGAATGGTGTTCGAGTTGTGGATAAAAAAGGGCGAGAAATGTTTTCCACAAATACACCTACCCTGGGGCTTCCACGTGGGGTACAAAAGTTGGATGTTCGAGTTGCAAAAACAAATAGAATTACATCAGCGCTGAACGCCTCGTTACAAATTGAGTCTACATCCTTCACATATCTGAGAGGAAGTGAGGGAACGCACATGGAGGGAAAGCAATTTCTCTGGAAAGCGGATCAAGACATTAATCTCAAGGTATGCGGTGTTCAGTTGTACTTTCACCAGCCAATGGCCAGTTTACTTTAAATATTAAATTTGTCATTCATAAAAATATGTGTCATTTTAATTTTGACAGAGTGTTAATGGGAGCATTGTCCTCTATGGAAAAGATGGCATTTATCTTAATGTCCATGATTTGCCACTTGTAAGGGACTCTGGAGTCACAAGACAAAGTTACACGTACACAACTCACGGGAAAAAGGAATCGCAGTTTCAACTTTGTGTATGCATGCCAGAGGGAAAGTTGTTTCGGATTGAAATTCCTGTCAATAATTTAAACCGACCTGTTAGCCAGCGAGTCGGGTGTCATACTGCCAAGGATCCTCCTTGTTAAAAGTCCTAATTTCTAAACTATGATGGATGAGTTAGTGATCAATTTACAATTAGAATGAATTTTAGCAAAAAAATAGTGAATTCAGTAACTGAAAGTGAAAGTATCCGATTAATTACGACATTCTTTTGAAAGTTGACCTCGTGACCTGAGGCATTTGGTATTAAAGTGAAAGAGACTATTTTAAAAAGAATGATGCAAGTAGCCCGTTTATGCCGAATTTACTATTTTTCAACTAAAAATACTTTTCCTGTTGCACTTTAATCTAATTGTAAATTAGAGTCGTGACTACTTACCAATTACAATTTCGTGTAAGCATTTTTTATTACCCTGCACAATTAGTTGTAAGAAAATGGTATTACAAAAGTTAGTATTATAACTTGTAGACTATGTACATGTTGTACATTAGATATTTGTAAATGTTGAATATGAATTGTGGAGTTCATGAAAAACCAATCGACAAAAATACACGTAAGTAAATGCTATTCGCTCAGCGAACATTTCAGTAGTGGATTAGAGGATTTCCATATTAAAAATTAAAACAAATATGACTGTAACCATTGTAGAATTGAAGACAAAAAATAAAAATAAGTGTTTGGAGTTTTAAATGTTTTGGTCATTTAGTTTCACTTTATCAAATATGACTACTTTACTTTGGGAATCCATTTTTGTAGTTCAATACTACATTAAAACGTTATTTTAGTTCACAGTTCATCATTAATTTGGAAGCAATTCTTTCGTCCTGGCATGGAAAATAGTTCAGCTACAAACTTTTCATATAATTCTCCAACAGCAGCAATTTTTACTTCTACGTTAGATTACTTACGAGGCTGTATTATATGTAACGTTGTTTAATGACTTAATGAGGCAATCCTAATGATTACTATAAACTTTGAAATGGATTTTATCATGATTAGAATTACAAACAAGTTCTAACAAAGAACGCGAAATTCTTGTTTTTCTCACAGTCTGCTACAACATTCGTACATACATGTTATCCACAGAGGTACACTCCGTTCTCTCCTATTCCCATCTCCAGTTAAGTACAACTCTACAATCTACAACCGCTTGTAATGTTGTGTTGCTGCAAACCTAAGCTTTTTTTCCATGGCCGTAGCTAGTCATTAAACTTGCATGGAAAGATTTGTTAGAGAGATTATAATAGTGGAAGGGAGACTTGGGGTGTGTGTCGAGTGATCTGTACGTGCGATATTATTCATGAAACGAAATGCAATATTTGGTAGTACATACACACGAATCCACCATTCCAATGTGTTCTTAGATGAAAAATAAATATATACGAGTTTTTTTGTATGTTTGCATGTATGCAGCATGGACTGTTCTAAAAACATGATGTCATGCACATTGTCGCGTTTTTTGAGGTCTTTCCTATTTTACCTCTTTACTATTTAATGTGTACATGTAAGTATGCAGTTTCGTGTAAAATGCCTTCAAATAAAATTGAAAATAAGGAGATCTCAGTTTATAGGAATGTTTGTCATCATGCCCATGTCATTTCCTTTGTGTTGTGATATAATATAAAAAGGAGTACGTTCTCGTTCTACTCATCTCCTCAATACTCACTATTCTTCGTCACAGAATCGCCTTTGCACTAACTTAACTAGACTAGACTAGTAAATAAATTAATAAGCACATTTAACAACATTACTGAAAGTGAATGTAAGCATACCTACGGTAGCATTCCAATCCAATCCAATCAATAGTCAATATAAGGTTTGAATAGAGAATGAATGATTGTGTGAATTTGCTGTTTTTATACCTTTCAATGTGTTAAAAACAAAAATAACAGAGAATCATAATAACAAGCACAGTTCGTGTGGTGTCAATGAGTCATAAAGTAGCGACGTCGTGAGTCAAAGTCATTGCCAGCTAGACAAAAATCTCGATTAACTTTACTGGAAAATTTTACTAAATTACATTTAAATTGACAAGCAAAAAGTGCTTCCAAGCTCAGTTTTACTGTGCCATTCAAGAGCATAAATTTAGAAGTATATCAAATTAACGAGTATCAAACACTCAAAAATCAGGTAAGACTTTTTTTTACTGTGTAACCATTTCTGTTTTGATATGGGGCGTGTTATGGGTGTGTGAAAACCTTTGTAAATTTTTTGGGTAATTTGTTGTTTGTTTAGCCAAAATGACTTGCGCAGACTGTTGCATGTTCCTTTTTGCCCTCCTCTTTCCACCACTTGGAGTGTTTTGTGCAAGGGGCTGCGGGGTGGACCTTCTAATTAACATTGGGTTGACATGTCTAGGGTTCATTCCAGGAATATTACACGGTAATATCACAATAAATAGTATCACAATCCCAATTATCTTCGGTGTCCCAAAATAAAATGGCTTTAAATAACTTATGTTGATTCCGACCTTACAGCATGCTACGTTATTGTCAAGCGAGATGAGCTTGCAGGGAGACAACCAGTCACCGTCATTGTGCAGAACCCTTAAATTAGTCAACCATGTGCGTGCGTGATACTTGGGTAATATATTTGTTTTTCGTGCATCTCATTGTTGTGCAAGTATTTACCTATTTGAACTTTAGAATGTTAACTATTAGTTTTTGTTTGTTTACAGGAGATGAGTCAGTGGACCATAAAGGGAGGAAGGAGACATCATGTACAGAATAAGCCATACATTTACAAAAAAACTACTACTTCGTTTTTCAGCAATGTAAAGTACAAGACAGAATCTGAATTGGATTTTTAATTGTTGTGACATTGCTTAAAACTATTACGTAAAATAGTTGAATTGAAATATTACATGTCTAAACTTTATATCAATTTTCTCTTTATCTTTCATGTGCACATTTCAAGCAACTAATGCACATTTCTTCCATTGTATTCTAGTAGTAGGAAATTCCGTCCAAATTATTTGTAATTTTGTCTGTCTGACTTGAACAATATTGTGTACTGTTGTTTTTACAAGGAATATTTTAAGGGTTTAGAAATACTGACGACGTAATTTCAATTGTACTTACTTCGTGTTGACAGCGGTATTAATTTTTGTACTGTACTTGTTCAATTAAGTTCCTTCATTTCATGTTAGCTACTTACAATAACTAAAGATGGTATCTGAAGTACATAATTATTAAGATCCAAATGATATTGGACAGTAAGATTATATTATAGTTTTAAGCAATGCTGCTTGATAATAGAAACTTTACCTGCGGCAGCGGCAGCACTTTGCTTGCAGCACAGACTGATACATGTTTATAGTAACGGGTGGCTTCTGAAGATTTTCCCTTTATGAAATTGTTACTGTCATATTAATACTGTATGTTTTACACAAAAATATAATATAAGCCATGTTCAATGTTCTGGTGAAATGTTATTTCAAATGACGAGATCGAGACGTTGAGATTTATATATGAAACAATGAAGATTATTTATTTGTAATGAAATAAAATTCTATCTAATTTGTTGGAAAATACAATTTTCTGTTCCTACCTATACAATACTTCATTGCATTAATATGTTTTAATATGTTTTCTATCTTTTAATACATGGTATTCTAATGCAGAGATAGAAATAGTTTGTTTATATTTGACGAAGAGACAATGTCAAAATGTTGACTGCGAGCTCTATTATTTGACGTGACCTCTTTTAAGGTTATATAATATTTTGACGATTAATTTATTGACATCTTTATCTTATTTATTGATATCTTTCTGCTTAACACGATGTGTTAACGTTGGCAGTTGGTTCTGGAAAAGAAACGATTCGACGAAACCTTTTAAGACTTTAGAAGGAAAATACGAAAACTATGCAAGGTTTTATTTAGGGCTAACACGTTTAATAAGTAATAGAAAAAAAATCCTTTACGATGAAAAAGCACTTAAAAGTATCAAGCATTTTTTTGATGACAACTGATGATGATGATGAGTGATTGAGTTTTTGTTTGCTTTTATTGTGGTTTGTGGCTATGCATCATAATCATAGACCACATTGCTAAGCTCATGAACCAAGTCGACGTATAAAAACAAAGTTCAGCTTTTAGTAATTTTATAGCTTTTCCTGCCGTCCGCAAACTATTGTGCAAGACATCCTGTTCGTAGAAGTTCATCATGGTTCATCTTCATTTCAAATGAGACTACATATATTTATTATTCATTCATGCAAAAAAAATCTTCACGTTTGCCCAGATAAAAACATTCATGTGAGCAATGAGTATATATTGTGTGTGTGGAGTGTGGATGTAGAGCAAGTAAAAACGATGGATGTACCATATTTTATCTTCTCAACAGGAAGAATTCACTTACGATTCAGCCGAAAAGCGTGTAAAAAGCAGTGCAAACGAATCTAGTTGATTGCGGTGTTGTTGTGAGTTGCGATCATGAATATCCTTTCACTTTGCAATCCAGTAAAATGCATATAAATTGGGTATTCATAATTCATACATTTATGCATAGTTGCTCTACGTAAAAGTGACCGGTCAAACACTTGCTAGATAATGAAACTGTTAAAAACATCGCATAAATTACTGCCATAATGTTTACAAGTTTCGTCAAAACTGTTTATAGTTTATCATCGTATTGCCACTTGCCAGTGTAGTGTTATAAACTCCAATTCCAAATTCATATTGAATCTCTGCATTCATGCAAAACATGTAAAATCGAAAACGTGTCATAAAAATACAAGTATATATTTTTGTATTTCAGTTAGTGATACTGACGCCTGGTTTGTTTTGATGAAATGTGTGTCTGGACACAGGATGGGTTGATTGGATCTGACAAACCAAATATAAACTAAGAAAATGAAGGATTTTCATGTTATTTGTTTGTTGTTGTCAAAAAGCTGAGTTTCTCGATAACCTATTTTTCTTTCAGTGCATGAGTTTTCACTTGAGTGATATGGAATCAAGAAAATTAGGGTTGTAAGCCGTAATATATTACTAGATATTGTGTCCTTCACTAAAACAGATAAGTAAACAAAGCTGGACAAGGAAAAGTTATAGTAGTCGAGTCAAGTATAATATATTTGTGCATCAAGTGACTTTTCCTTCTTTTCATTTAAAAGGTTGGTGGTACAAATCAAAGCCTGCATAAACGTAATGTAAAGGTCACTCAAAGTTAAGCATGAATTCATAATTTTTACAAGCTCGATTTACCTTGTTTACTTAATACCCATTAATATATATTCGTTATTATCACTCCCCTTCAACCCTTTGTTGCATGCCACACGTACGTATCTACATACCTCCTTTTTCATTGGAAGAGCCAACAGACTATGAAGAGTGCAATATTGAATATGTACTCTGCTTTGACATTACACATGGAAATGTGAAATGTCAAAAATGTATTCTAAAAACTCTACTCACTGATTTATAAGCACAGCTTTTAAAGTACATTGTATGCATCGACGAGCTATTCA
>JAQIWN010005236.1:0-10139 GCA_034699025.1 Entomobrya cf. arborea Gr-Col-00668 | reverse complement strand
AACAAAGATCACCTGAGGTAATACATTTTACAGAAAAGCTGCGCAGTCGAGTCTTTCCTTATAATATTGTCGATATACATTTAGGCACACAGGTTTTTTATACAAGGACTCGTTTCTTTTCCTATAGCACTAATTTTAGAGAGTTATTTTATGCGTTTAGATATTTTAGGAATACAACAAAATCTGCCAACTCTACACCAAATTAGGTGAGTCAAGAGCCGTAAGTAGGTACATACATTTTAACATTTTTATAGAAAAAAAATCATAGACATATGGTGACGACGACGACCCCCCTTTCCCCTTAAAAACGACCACACAGCTCAGATACATTCTTTTTCCTTACTTTTTGGGGCATAATATCAAACCTTTTAGTTTTTTGGTGGTGGTGTTGGGGAGGTTGGCATGTTCGACAGCTTTCTGCAAGAGAAGAAAGGAAATCTCCAGCTGAGTATAATATAAATTGTCTAAAGTTTCCGCTCTCCCTTGGCTAATCACAGCCTTCTTACTTTTCACGCCTTTCCCTTGCCCTCACTCTCTCTTTTCTATCGCTTGAATACGAGGTGATGCTTTTTCCGAAACTGGTTTGGTTGGCGATACTATTTTAGGGATAAAAAAATTTGGAGGCCAAGCCAGGTTATTACTACTTTTTTCTATTGTTCAGCGTTCTACACAATACACATAAAATGGTAAATGGCGAAATATATCTTGAAAAGGTAGCGCTTCAACAGTTTCAGATTCTGCATCCTGCCGCCGAATTGTGAGCCTAAAAGCAGCAGGTAGGAGCATTACATGAATTTTAGTTATTGAAAGAAGATTTTGTGTACAACGCAATATTATAAACTAAAGTTTTTTTTGCAATATTATATAAGTTTATTTTGGAAAAAAGCTTATTTTGATACGGTGTACCACTTTTTTCTATTAAAAATTATGTTCAGTTGTTTAAACTTTTTCTACCAGCTTATTCACATTGAGGTCAGGTTAGGTCTCCTTTCACCATTAGGAGTACTTTTCCATATGGAATTCCATTAGGAAATAGAGCAACTGAACGGAAGCATAGAATGTTTTTCTGACCATTTTAAAACTTTTGGCATTTGCTGGTTTATCGTTGCGGAGAAGCTTTTTGTATTGTTCATATTGTATGTATTGTACAAGGCAAAAGGGCTTATGATGTATAAAGCGGCAATATTTTTTGGAAGGTATGTAAGATTTTTATATTGAGAGTGGCGCAGATCACGAGAAATATTTTGCATGGAAAATTGAACGAAAGGAGTTACGAGGTGTATGGGATTTTTATGTAAAATAAAATAATTTAAAATCTGACGTATATCCATTGAGTTGAATATTTCTGCGGTTGGTACAAAATTAGCCTTTTTGGTTTCACTTTAATAGCTAATATGAATGGATTTCACCTCCATCACTCTCACCTGACCGCTCACCTTTTTGCTTTGTCTCAAATCATTTTTGTTGAAATGCCACTTAACTTATTCCATCGGCACATTCACCAGACCAGATCAACCACCATCGAATTCAAAAGCTTCAAGCAAAAGCAACTGAACCACATCAGGACCATGAATTATTGAAAAAGTTGCTTACTGATTTTTTTTTTCAAGTAGAAGTAAAAACGGAATGTAGATAAGTGGTAATGCATGGATGGTCTACTGAGCGTATCGAAAGAAATACTGCGTACTGTGATGCAAAGCAAGAACCACTTTTGTACAATATGGAAAGGATTAAAATATTGAAGGAATCAAGGGAAAAAATACGTGTTACAAACTACAACAATATAAAGCTTAACCGTGGCCATAATCTAAAACAGTCACATAATCTCGATTCATTTGTCATCATATGTATGGATTTGATTTAACTAGTAGGTGTGCGTACACTATGGGATTTCTAAAACGCTAAAGTACATACTGTAGTAGTTGTAAGTGGAATGGAATATATTATGTCAAACTGTATTCAAGACTTGGAACTTGGAACAATCTCCCAAACTGGAACACAGTAATCTTAATTTAGGTTATATTTTTACTGGCAACTTTTATTTTATTTCATTTATGCTATTTATGTAGAGAATTAAAATTGAAATATGGTTTAGTGATTACAATCAGTACTCAGTACCACATTTTTCCATCAGTCATAGCCCATAGCCTCATCACAAATTTATCTGAGAAAGTAAGGGTTTAATAAAAATGTTTGCATATTGCTTAAGAAGTATATGCATATAACTATCTTTTTGTAGTATTCATATTAGTTAAAGCGGACTTCATGGATGACATTTGGAAATATAACAATTTATTTCTCGAGCTTTCGAATATTAACTATATTCATCTTCAGGAGATAATTGGAAAATATTTTTTTTCTTTTGTGGACAAAAACCTTTCACCTTAGTGTCTATGTCTGTTGTATGAACTTAATTAAATTACAATTACAGATCATAGCATACTGATATAATTAATATATATAATATATATCATAGCATATATATAATTTTTCCCCTAAAAATACTAGTAGTGGTATGGGCCATGGGTATGCGGGTCCCGCCGTTTCGCACAATCCTTTGGTGTTTATTCAATGCGAAAGTATCAGAGAATCCAACTTTTACACCATTTACTTTTTAGGTTTTTGCATAAAATGATAATTTTGTTGATTATATTTAGGTTAGGTTAAGTTAGGTTTAAAAAATACTTTAAAATCAAGGTTTTTGTGATACTTTCGCATTCCATGAGAAAGCTTTCGCACGGAAATTGTGGGAAACGAGGATTGTGCGAAACTACCGGAGATCATGGGTATGGAACCATGATGGTATGAACCATGAACCATCATGCTTTTCCCAAGCCGAATTCAACTGAAATTTTAAATTGTGAAACAGCTTCGAACTTATAATTCACATAAGAAAACTGTTGAAAAAGCTCGAAAAGTACACAGTTTAGCTGACAAGGTAAACAACAAGTTTATTAAACGAACTACTACAGGGGCGCTTTTCCTCTTCCTAATAATCCCTAGAGCGTCTGTACAAGCTACCCTTGTAAAATTATATCCCATCCCACCCCATACAACAAACAACAAGATTATTTTTACGCGAGTAATGTACGCATATTAGCGACACCCGAAGCTACAATGCAACTCGCAAACCATGAATGTATTCATGAGGTAGAAAAATATAAATAAATAGACGTTTTATGTACACTGTTTCCAGAAAAATGACGAGGGAACTCGGGAAAATGTCCAGTTGGTTAAGTTCACACAAAGAGAAATATGTAAGCCCATTGGATATAAATACTGAAATGTTGTCTTAAAAACGGAGAAAAAATAATTCACATAAATATATTTCATACCACGAGTACACGTATAAGCGTATTTATGTAAAGCTTAGATGGGAATGCGTAGCCCTCTTTCTAGAACTTTTTCTTATCTCCTTCGTTTTAATTTCTAAAATATCTACTTAGTCTTACCGTCTTGCTTGAGATAATTTACAAGAAGAAAAAAGGCAACAGGGAAAGCACGTACCTGCATGCATACAAAGCCGCATGGCTTCTTCATTAACTTGACTTTCCTTCCTTATTATTGCGGAATAGCCTAAGAACTTATGAAGAAGTCTTCTTTCTTAGTTCCGACAAGCCAAAACAACGACAATCCAAAAAATGGTAAAACAAAAATGAAACAAAGGAGGGAGGATAAAGAAGCCTCTTCACCGACACTACTACAGCTCTGCGTACTTAGTTATATTTATCCTCTACATTTCGTTCACAGCCCAGCTACTACATATTATTTGCCTTCTTGCCACCCTTCGTGTTTCCATTGGGTAAGCGAGGGTAAGTTTGTCGACATTTAAGTACTGCGAAATTATCGTCATCATTATCACAGTGTAGAATTTTTGTCTTCTCACTAAATACAGAACACGAACGAAAAACAGTCTTGCTTCTTTTTATAGTGTAATGGATTAGTATTTTATGAGAATTTTCTAACAGAAGGAAAATGTCTGGTACAAGGAAAAAATTAGGAAGGGGGAAAAAATAATAAACTTTAAGAAGCAGATGAAAGCACCTCACGCATAATTTGTCCGGTAAATTACACAACAAGAGGAAGGAACTGGCGAACGTAAAGCAGCCTGTTTTCCGTTTGCAAGTATTCTCCAGACTGGAAAACAAATTCGGCTTTACAATAAAAGAGAAAGCAGAAAGAAAATAGTAGCAAGGCTTCTGCAGCTTTATGTTGTATATACTATCGTGTATCAGCACCCAGTTTTTTTTTGAAAAAAATCAAAGCATTTAGTATTTAGGGTTCGCATTGACGCAAAGAGAACTTGAAAATTATGGGACTTGCTGAAAGGACATAATGAAGGATACATGTATCTAGTAATTTTTATTTGTGATTTTCACTACGCAGCAAAGCTTTTTAAAAAGGAAATTTAGTAATTTTCGAAATGACACAAAGCTTTGATAAGTTAGAAGAAAAAAGGGATTAGTAGTTTTGTAATTCTATTATTTTTTTCGTAATTTCCATCTACGCCTACAGCAGTAAAAGTTTTAACTTTGCCATCTTTGCCATTCCTATCGACGGTTTTAGAAAGAGAAAATTGTTGCAGAGAAACTTTGTTAATTTGTTTTCAAGGGTGGTGGTGGTGTTCGCAATGTATTTTTAGGGTACAAAATATATAAAAAACAACAAATACAAGATGACAATCAAAAAAGTTGTGATACGTATTACGTTTTTCGGATATGGAACAACGCAGGCATTTCATTTTTAAAAAACAAATCACAAATCCTTAAATATCAAAAAAATTAAACTTATAAATTTATAAACAGAAAAGTGGAATAGACAGGAAGGAGAAGGTGGAGTAGTGAAGTGGTAACGCCCGGTTTGGAAGTGGAGAGGTGGGGATGTCGCCGTTCTCTTTTGTGGATATACTTTTCTCACTATGTCCAGAATTTTGGTAGAACGACTTTAGTTTTTTTAAATCTAAAGTGCTACCCTCATTTTCTCAGTTTTTTTAAAAACTTTATGCCTAGTGTTTTTATATTGTTTTAACGAATTCTCAAAAAGATGGCTAGTATTATGCATATATATTATTTAGGTACGTAATAATATTGTGTACTTTTTGGCGCATCTCTTTTACTATTCTCTCCATTCCTTTACATCTCGTCGTAACTCATTTGCTTTTTTTATTTCTCTGCTCTCGTTTTCAGATTTATCCCTTTTTCTAAGCAGTAGAACAGAAAGAAAATACTTTTTTCATTGAAAAAGTTTTTAATAACAACCACATGAGTTTATTATTAACGAGGGAGAATCACAAGCACAAAGGAAAAGAAAAACGAGAAAGGGTTCCATAGTCCAAAGTAAAAGTATATATTCAAAAATAACCAAACCAGGCACAGATAATAAACACAGTTGAATTGTTAAAATACTTACTACTTGTCGTCACATCCTCTTCTGCTTTAACAGTAATGAGGACTCTACTCACTTCGTAAGGAAACGTAGAGTGTGGTTGATGGAAATAGTCCACATTGAAACGTATAGCTTGCCTTGCCGTTATCTATGCGGATGAGAGTTGTCTTGTTGTTGTAGAGCTGTAAAAATTTATTCAAAGAATGAATATCTATAATAAATATAAAATATAAACCTTGCAAAAAACTAAGAAACTGTCAACTGCTGTGAAAAGGCTTAAATCATAATACTCAAGTTGACGGAGTTCAGTCGGGTGGATAGCATCAAAAGGGTATTTTGAGACTCGATATGTAAGACAGTAACGAACTGGCTGAAATTATAATCCAAGTAGAAGAGAAGAGAGGCAAGAAACCAAATTCTAAACTTTAAGTGCTTTAGATGGAATAGGCAGCAACACTTCCCAAATTATTATTTTGCAGACCGTTTTAATATAACTAGATTTGCAACAGGATTAATGATAAAATATACTTGTTTTTCAGTTTCTTTCCTGTCATTCTCATACAAACTAGTATGTAAAATATGAGAGATAAAAGAGGCTTATTACTTTTTCTTTGTAGACTTTTTTAACGAACTTCTTTCATATAATTATAAATCGAATTGAAATTGAGTTTAAAAAATTAAATACAAAGTGCTAAACTGTAGTGCTTCTCTCAAAGTATATCATTATGTTAGATTATTGATTAATTGAATTGTGACCTTTTTAATGGGAATACAGATATTGTTCCAATTTTAGCTTTTCAAAGAAAACTTATTAGACGTCTGCTCTTTACTCATAATTTATCATGGCAAAATTTTCTACTGAATTGATGCAATAAATCAGAAAGCCTATTTGTCCACCTCGGTCACGACATCATCATGCAGATCAAGGCTTCATGAAAAGTGCTATGTTAAAGCATTTACAGATTTTTTCGATAAGATAAATTTGCATTCGAGCCCACATCAGATTTGTAATGGAAGAAATAAATTGCTTTATTTATCCTCTGCGTATTTTGTTCGGAACTACGAACTTCATTACATTACAGTTACCATTTCATCCTGCTATATATTACCTATAATGGTCTAAACTGAATAAGTTCAAGTATTCAACACAAGTAGTCCTTTTACCATTCCAAATCCATTGCCACCGCTGAAATCGGAATTCAATCGGTTTGAAATTCTTATTCCGTACCCGTTACAGCATTTCCCTGTTCTCTTTTCAGGTATTATTACTCCCAGCCCAGCTCATATCCCATCCCATTCGATTACCATCTCATCAAATTCTCGTAGTAATCGTATTGGCTTCACGATGTGCAACATAACCGAAATTTTTATGCATGGAATCGAATAGTTGAATGAGTGAATGGGAATGAATGAGTCCACTGGTTCTCCACCTAAATAGCAGATTGGGTTTGAAATGAATATGTGGTGGTGAGCTGCACTCTGCGAGTTCTTGCTTTCTGGATTCAACAAAGTTTAGGATTTACTTTACTAGGTGCTGATGGTCATAGCAATAATAGTAGTGGCGTCGACGAGAAAGATTCGATGATAGTAGCGGTGCGGTCGTGGTAGTCTGGTAGTAGCCAGCAGACGAGCAATATTCTTCATTTCTACTCATCGTCTTCAGTGAAGCGTTGGCGAAGAAAAAAGCGTATCATTTTATTGAGTATGGGGGATGAATAAAAATAAGTGCTGCGAAAGTATAATAGTTCCGTTCCGCCTTCATTTTCATACTCATTTTATCATGCACGATGATATCATGTATCATGGTATGTTAGAGAAAAGGAGCAATCCTCCTCATCTAAAGCTAAGCTTGCTCGGATCTGATTTCATCGTTCACTTCAGTAAGTACTTTTTTCCCTTTTGTGTTTGTGTATGTGTCATTATCTATCTCATGTCCATCCATTTGTCTAGCTGTCTGTTTAAACGGGAGAACATAGCAGTAGCATTTTCTCATCACATCGCTTTCACTCATTCCACACGTGATCGTGATCAGCATTTCAAATATTTTTACAGAAGAGTAAAAAATAAGCCTTAAGGGAACATAGAAGAAGGAGAAATGAATAGGCCAGTGTGTGAAAACAGAGTTGTGGAGAAAGAAAAAAGTGAATAAAAATGTATGCGTACACACAGGCATAAGCAAAGGGATTACTACTTTCACATTCAAACATTCCATAATATCGCATAATGTGAAAATATGTACATACTTCTATAGAAAAAAAGAAATCTTACAAATAGCGAGAGAGAAAACACCGAGATTTATGGACCCGGAGAAAGTCAGAAGAAAAAGTGGAGAGAGAAAGGAGAAGAAAAGGGATGATGTATGAATGAAAGTACGTATTATACATTGGTGAAGAGTGGTGTGTGGCATCCATGAATAAAAGCGTTACTTACCACCATCAAGTAATAAATATAATCCATTCCATTATATCAGGTTACACATTTTACTTGAGACGACGACAACGTCCGTGTTGGTATTTACAAAGTAAAAATAAGAGAAAAGAGCATTTGGTAAAATACACAACTGGAGACGACTGATGAAAAAGCTGAAAAGGCAAGAGAAAGCTGTGAGAATTCTAGCTGGAGAATTTGGAAGATGTATGTTTGTGTGTTAGACTCTGATGTTATTGTATTATGTAAAATATGATACAAATTTCGATGATCCAAATACATAACAGTCTAACCACGAACAAAGGCAACTTGTTAAAAAGTTTTTTACTTTTTACTTAAATTATGTTGTCAGATTCGGGGCATCTTAAGATAAAACAAGCTTTTAAAACTCACTACTATATAAAATATTAAAACGTAACATATTTTAGAATCGTACTGTAGCACAAGCTTAAAACTTTACGTTTAGGATAGTTGACGCTTATCTGGAAACGAAACCACAAATAAATATGCAGCTCTAACCAACTTTTCATGGACTCACCGGGAAGCCATCTGTTGCATTTTCGATTTACGACAACAAAGCTTTCTTTCCCGTGAAGTTGAACAAAGACTTCCATTTTTTGATAAAGACATGTGAAGAAAATCCTTTTCCATCCGGTTAGAAATCGTAACTTGTCAACACAATATTTTGATACATTATTGTACGTATTTATTTACCTGATTATCGAATTGGATTTAATGAGTAAATCTACTTTTCGTGTAGTGTTGGATATGCGCTGACATCACTGCAGTGCAACAAAAAGAATTATATACTAGATACGATAAAAGACTAGAAAAAACATCGCGCGGTCAAAAATAACTAATAATCAGATACTCACAGAGTAACAATTTTGTTTTACTGTCATTTGATGATATATTGAAAATATATTAATTATATGACACTTCGATATAAATACATGTTTTAAACTAAACCTATACATGCTTAAATATTTAAGCACGCTATCCCCACTTTGTATAACGTGGAGTGTGGTAGACGCTGACTCTTCATTTTTGGTATCTAATTAAATACTACTTAGTAGCTCTTGTTTGTAGCTACTACTTTGCATCTTACTTCACGACAACATCAAAAATGTGAATGATGAACAAAACATGTAAGTTTCTATAAAACCCTAATGGTTCACTCACGTTATTAACTTGCGACTTTAGCAAGTTATACAGATTGGTCGGTCCGTCTGTCTGTCTGTCTGTCCGCACGATAACTCAAAAACGAATCAAGATTTTGAAAATCTGTTTTCACCAATCGATAGACAATCGTCCTCGATTGGTGATGAGATCAGCCAAATCGGTTGACCCAGGTCAAAGTTAGGTCAAAGGTCAAATTTTTTTAACAAGACAACATGAGCTCAAATTTGGTGGGTAAGTAGTTCATATAAAGAAACATGGTTTTGCAAAGTTTCAGTTGACCTGACCCAACCCTTTTGTCTCTAGGGGGCTACAAAGGTCACAACTTCAACATAGTCTCCTGTCTAAATGGTTTGATGGATTGCAATGAAACTTGGCAAGAACATGTTACAAGCAAATGCAGTTATTATGCAAATTTTTTTTAGGCAAAAAAAATCTGACCTAACTTGACCTGGGTCAATATTTTTCAAAATTTCAAATTAAAACATGCTATATTATTGCATGGATAAACTCATCTACTAATACTATATTGTCCTACAAAATTTCAGGTTCAAATTTTGACTCGTCAACGTGATTCAAAGTTCAAATTTTTCTTTTAACATAACTAGAACGGCATTCAAATTGGGCAAAATCTGATTAGTCGCAAGTTACCTATATCATGTTGTCAGGTTTATTGTGTACACGAATAGAGGAAAAATGGGAAATTTCGTTCCGTGGTAATTCTCACCAGAAATCATTAAAATACACTTTTTAAAACTAGCCTTTCATTCACTCAATCCCTCGACAAGCCACAACTTTGAAAACCTAAATAACATGCTACGGCTACATGTAACATCATAACTTGCTACCCAGTGCCCAGTACCCACGTGTTCAAAGTTCTAAACTTGACATCACGTTTACTAACACGAAAAATAATCATAGTATGTAGATAATGTAAATCTGTTGTCTGCGGAAAATAAGGGGGTTTCCTGACCTACGTTCTAATATAGCAGAAAACCAGTCTTCAGGTGACTAGCGAAATAATTATCCAAACAAAAAGCATTTAAGGAGGACTTGAATTTAAATAATTATTAATTTTTATCCTTATTTTTTCAACATGGAGACGACGATTTTCACATCAACTCTATTCCGCTTACAGTAGGTCAACT
>JAQIWN010005235.1:0-10139 GCA_034699025.1 Entomobrya cf. arborea Gr-Col-00668 | reverse complement strand
AAATTAATTGCCTTACAGCATTCCAAGATCATTTTTCTCTTTTTTTCCCCAAAATGCCTCTGCTTACGCTATATATCAACATGTAACAATGAAACTATTCCCTTCAGCCAATATTGTCACTATTTTTCTAAATTGCCCAACATTTTTTAGTGTGGTTTATACCCAGTCGTATTGCGAACTTTCACCACCATCAAAATAAAAAGAAAGTTGCTTCAATCGTGTGCTTTACGTCTACTTGTATTGACGCCACAAAAATTGCAGAATGCAGCAAAATGTAATAACGTTTTTTTTTCCTTTTTTATCCTACCTTTACAACTTTGTTTTGAAAATTATAGCTTGTTTTCTCAGAAAGAATTTTAATGATATTTTGTTAACATTCAAGTTTCTTTTCTAACTTCAAACAAGGTTGCTCTAGTTTAAATAAAAAATGAAGAATTTACATTTTTTTCATCATTTTACAACAAACGAAGAATGTACCAAGAAAAGATGGGAGAAGTTGCTTGGTTTATAATTAATTACTTTGTGTAATGTAAGCTAGAAGAACCTTCTGGAGTTAAGGACATCAGCTTCGTTCTTCTCGCATGGCTTCTTTTATTAACAGGCATACAATCACCATTAGCACGCGGGAACAGACGGGTATTGTTGGAAGTCTGCCACGGAATACCACAATATAAAGTGCATTGTCGTCTCTAGTCAATTGCAATGTACATCTTTTACGTTCCCTATCGTCACATTTTATTGCTGCTATTACATCACGTTCTCCATATTCCCATTCATTTTACAAGATCATTCCCCAGATCCCAGTTTCCTGTGCGCATCTCACTCTTTCTTGTAAGATAGGCTATTGTTTTCAAAACTTAAACGTCACTCGAAGCTGAGAAAGCAAGTCTGAACGGAAACGTGGAGATAAAAATGAATGGAATTTAGTATGAATGTTTCGTATGCGAGCTGACTGAGAAGGTTGCTATAAAAGTGCAAAAATGCGTTCCAAAAGAAAAAATGTTTGATTAAGTGGTTGGATGGGGATTTTAAATGTTCAGTGGTCCAATTTATTAACTTACATTTAAGTTCTAATTTATTTTCCAGATTATAATGTGTTTCTATTTATATTTTCCATATTTTACAATTTTAAGACAATTATTATTCTGAATATAAAGCATTATTGTGTAGTCGTAGTAAATTGAAATGTTTTGGATTTGCACTCCAAGTGGAGTCTCATACTTTCACAGTGCTGTGAAAGTATGAGACGTCAGTAGTATTAAAATGAAAGCTGTTAAAGGTTTGTAAAGTAATGATGACGATGTTAGGCAATGCCAGACGCACTCAATCCTTTTCCAAAATTCATGAGTTCGAATAAAATATGCGTTCCAGCTTAATCCACCTTCTATCTCCACAGAATGAGGACCTTCCTCTCTGCTTTTTGTTTATTTCTTTGGCACAAGAATTGGTATGCATCAAGTTTACCCGCAAAACCACACCAGACAAAGCGCTAAGGTGCACCACAAGAGTATACGCTCAGAGACTTGGGTCTTTTGGTATTCATGAAAATTGACAAGCTAGTCATGTCACCCCAGTTTATGTACTCAAAATGAAGCAAAAAAGGCATCATTGGTTTATAGTGTAAATCATTTATATATTTTATTCATTGCGATAATGTGAAGAGTACAAAGGATTCACTGAGGATGCATCAATTTCACAATACACGCTAGTCACTTTCTCGGGAAAATGTCGTTGTTTTTCTTTACCCAGTGACCTTGGCATGGTTTCGTTAAAAGAAAAGGAGCACTTCTTGTGCTGCTGCTGTGGATGTGGGAGATGAAAGTTAATCTGTAAGGACATCACATCACTCATGGGTGAGGAGTAGATGAAATGTGAACTGTGCGATTTCTGGCGAGGATTGCCACCGGATCCATTGATCATGAAATGGATCCGATATCATTTTGTTGACGAGAGAGGTAACTTGAGTGGGTGTATTAGGCAGGCGGGCTTGGCCTATCTATGCAACTGATTGAGAGCTTTCAACTTGCTAAGCTCCCGTTGCACAGTTTCCAGGAAGAGTATTACGTCGTCTCGGCTGGCCTGTTATGGAGTGGAAACATATTTAATTTACACTTAACTCAAATCAAGATAAGATATAAGAAAAAATAAGACATAAAAGAGATCGCACCATAAGTTGACCATCCTGCACCATATCCGCCACCACTTGAATGATGCCCCTTTCATCCCCGGTGGAAAGGATATACTCGGCAATGTCCTTTGGCGTATAATTTCTGTCAAGCTTGAGAACCAGTTTTTGCTGGTCCTGAACAAAAGACAGGTTGGAATTCGAAGCCTGCAATATTCCACCGTTTGTTGGCTTTGTTGTTGGAAGAGATCTCCTTTTTCGCGTTATTCGCCTTTCTGCCTTTTCCCTCGTCGAGTCTAGTGAAAATGGGTAAACGAATGAAGATATCAAGTACAACATTATTGTCAACAAACCCATAACATAATGGGAACATGAAAATATTCTTTCCACAAAATGGAAAACTATTCCAAGGCGAGAATGAAATCGTGAGCCAAACGCTACGCAGTTTAAATACAAAGGAGGCGATTTTTCTTCCTCCAGAAAAAAACCGACTCTTGTAATATTCTTTTGCATTTATCATCTTTTTACGACCTACACTACCTTCCTCTTTCAGTGTGTGCCGTGGTGTTGATGTTGAGTGTCTGGTCATGAATTTAAATGACCGAATTTTGTACCGCAGGCGACAGTTATAACCTGAGAAGGAAATAAATTGCTTCAAAAGAAAAAAAACACTGCAACAACCACAGCATCAAGATTTCATGCAAAATAATGTTACCTAATAAGCTGTTGGCCGTAATTCATTGTATAGTATATGCAAATTGTCAGCCCCAAACTAAAAAAATCAGAGGTACTACTTTAGTTTAACATTTTTGTTATCTTACCCGAGACTACAAAGGACCAAAACGAAGGTACTGGAACCGCAACTCCATTTCTGTATCGTGAATGTGACATACGGCGGGTGTGGGTAGACGGTTGGGTTTGTGGTAGTGACATGAAATCAGCGGGAGTGTGAACAAAGTGATGATTAGAATTCCTCCGACCATGGCCACCATCATCATCACCACTTTCATTAATGTCAGTGGTCTTCTGTGATCTTATGGTTCGAGTTTGACTTGCTGATGATGGTGGTGATGATGTTAATGACTGTGTTTTGAACGGTGGTGGTGGTTGCAATTGCGATAATGAGTATGATGACGACGAATTTTGCCGTTGTGGTACATTTACTTGAAAACTACCACCACTAAAATTTAGGATCTGTGAAGAATGATGATTATCCGGGGCTACTTGAGATTGTCCCTTGGACATTACCAAGTGAGATGATGAATTAAATATTAAAACTAGCGACAGGGGAAAGAGGAAACGTGCCATTTTTGACAAATTAGATCAAAACTTTTTTTTTACAAATTATGCCTGAAAAACTGACATTAATTTTTGAAGAGAAATGATAAACTTTAACAGAGAAAATTTGAAGTCCAGTTTAATTAATTTCAAAACGAAGACAGCTCAAAAAGTGTACAAAAACAAGCAAAGAACTTTACACTTTTTTATACTTATTTCACAAAGTAATTCTAATTTAAACAAAAACTATTTTTTCCATACATTATTCTCTTTATGCTATAATATTTCGACAATTCTTCTTCTATTTTTATTTTATTTCTCCAACAAAACAGCAGAACCTTCTTGTTAGATGTTGCCGTTGCAAGAAGTGAAAGTGAACTGACTCGCTGAGCCAACCCCGACTTCAGTCTTACCCAAAACTTTCTAAGCTTTTGTTCTAGAGCTGCACAAGCAGCCCATATCTTTTAGCACCAGAAAACCAGACCATCCAAAAGTGCAACTGTGTAACGTAACACATGTTATCTTATTTCCGTTTTGTCTCCACTCCACAGCTTTCTACTTTCACTCTGTCTTGTTTAAACCTGAGAGAGCCATACATTTTAAATGTGCACTGTGCAGTTGTTGCACAGCACAAAAGACAGATTCACACATGGCAATAATGAAAATGGCGTAGTATAAATTGAAGGTCTTCTGTGTGCTTTCTTAAATTTGTTCATTCATTCATCTAACAAAAGAAAGTACTTCTTAGCAAGATTACTCACATCATCACTGGAACACCAGAACAAAATACGTCTTCAGTCTGTTGTATTGCATAGTGTGGCGTGTGGTAGAAAAAGGGATTTTAATGATAATCAAAAGTAGTACTTTCTCTTTGTTATTGTTTCGTCTGTGAACTTTGAACAATGCTTGAAATACAGAGAGGAGAGAGCCATACATTTTAAGTATTGTGTATTTTTCTTTTGTCAAACAACCCAATCATTTTCTCTTACATGTAATTTGTGTATTTCTCTTTGTTTTTAGATAATGACAAGGAAAGCAGCAACTTTCTTTTTGCCTTGTATACTTTGTTTTTTGGTGAGTCACTACTTCTCAGAATTTCTAAGGAAATTTTTTTTTAATGAGTAAGCAATCTACTTAACGAGAAGGATCCAGTCACGACCATGATTATCCTAACATGTAATTTAGTCATTAGTGTCGTATTCATTGTTTCAAACCATCCGACTATCTAGACAACTTGATTGATCGTGAAAATCAAAAAGGGAAGGTTTTGTTAATTCAATAAATTAAAGTATATTTTAACAAGCCATAGATAACAACGACTTCTTGTAAAGTTTTTGAGTGAGCCAATAATGAGCTCTACAGGAAAAACCAGTAATGCCCCACCCAAGCCAACCAATAATATGAAAAAAGTTCCTTTCAGATGCTCCAATTTAAGAAATATTTCATGATTTTGATTATATTTCGGTATGACCGACCGACTTTTTCTTAAAAGTATGTTGTCTAATTCCGTCCACTTCTCATTTAACCCCATATCAAATGCCTGGCTAATGACATGATCAAATTTTTCTTTGAAAAGTGCACCCTTTCTGTAAACTAGTCCCAGACTGACCATTGCATTAATTTCTTGCATCATTTTCACTGGAGCATAGCCATTTCGATCAGCAAGATTTAAATTAATTGCATAATCCGCAACAACTTGCCAAGTAATGCATGCAAATCCCGGCTGAAATATGGTACGATTCAAACAGCTCACCTCATTTTCATCAAGTTCCAAATTTTCAAAGATTGTTTTAAATGGTGGATTTTGTGCACCTTTCAGCACAGCATAAGCTGCGCCATGAACATAATGAAGACCAACTTTAAACTGGGAGTTTTCTAAAGACTGTGCCAGTTCGTCAAATGTTGACGGAAGTGGATACAAAGTTGGGAATAAAATAAATGTTACTAATTGAGAACGATAAGCTGTAGAAATTAGTAAAGAGAACATTAGCCAAAAAGAAATAAAAATCCGGAAGCTATGAGAGTCGCCCTTGTACTTGACATCTTGCTCAAGTAACATTTGAAGTAAGTACTGAGCTGCTTCCCCAATACCCACCTTTGAAATAATATACAAGGTCACAACACCCACAAAGCTGCTAATTATAGTTAAAATCCACGTTTCTTTGCTGTAAGGACGGTAAACTGATTTCCAGGTGTAGTAGGGCTGTGATATGCCAGTTGTAAATGTTAACCAAATGTATATCATTGTATTAGAGAAACTGACAACGGTATCCCTTCCGTACACCTGGGCAGTGACTTGACCAATGTCAGCTTTTCCGCTTAGAAGATCGCCAACAGTGCCAGTCCATGTGCCATTTGGAAGTTTTCGTCCAGTACCACCTCCACTTGATACGATATATTTTGCGGTAAAATTATACTTATCTTTTAGATGTAGAAAGGCTGATTGCATGCTTCCTCGAATTGCGATCCAATTATCTGGAAATATTTCCTTCAGTTCAAAGATGGACTTTGTATAAATTGGGCAACTGATCGTGAAACGTCTTCCATGAAAATTTTGTAAAAAGTCTGGATAAAATTCCATTTGGTGCTGTGATGATGATGATGAAGTGGTAATAGGTATAAACTTTGTTGAAATGCAGTACGGACATGAGTTGTAAGCTGAAATGGTGTGGTTTTTATGAGAAATTACAACAATTTGATTCTTGACATTTTTTAATGGTACCACAATGTTATTCAGAGAACAATTATCTGCATTGAAAATTGTGAACACAAAAAAGTCTTTGTCCATTCCTAAAATTTCACTCCACTTTTCCAAATAAGCCATGATGGTTGGAACCTGAAGAACCTGTATTTCTAATAAAGCTAGTATACAGTTATCTTTAAACTTGGGCATGGTTGAAGTTTTGTTTTCTTTTTGTTTTGAGTAAAATAGCATGTCCTGAAGTGCAGATGATGAGAAAATGAATTTTTCATTTTGAATGGTTTCTAAAAACTGAAAGTTTTGAGGTTCTCTCCTATAGATGGAAATGAAGGCTGTACAGTATTTAAACTTGAAGTCTGAATTCAAAATGGACTCATAAAACTTTCCTACTTCAAAACTTGCAGCGATTGAAATCAGAGAGGAAATTATTCCCAGGGCTAAGAAAATTACAGATATTTCCATTTTAAGAAAACACCAAAATAAGGGAGCAGCTTATAATTGGCAGATATACTTTTTCGTAATGAAAAGTTATGAACAATTTCCGTTTCACATAAAGTCGCTCGACTTTAAATGATTAGCGTTATTCAATTTACGTCTTTTGTGACCCCGCCAAATTAACAAAATGACAAAATTATGACTCCTCCCTGTCATTTCAATCATACATGTATCCTAGTCTAGTATATGGAATGTGAAAATAGAATAGGCAAAACTATATAGAAATCATACGAGTACTTTTCAGTTTTTAATTAAAAGAATAAAAGTAGCATGAAGGTTACATCCAACAGACATTAGTTTTTATTAATAACAGACCGACTTCAAATCATCTGAAAAATTTACAATTTGGAAAATGATAATAATTTGTAATCAAATGAGTATTTTTATGTAAAAGTAAATGTATTCATTTATCATCCTCATCCTCATCATCCTTTTCACTGCTCTCCTTTTCCATTTCTTTCTTCGAACAAGACGTTTGAATAGTCTCTCGTGTTGGTATCGCTTCCAAGTTGTGGGTCGCCTTTGTAAGTCGTAAAGCTTTGTAGGCGTCCTCAGAAAGAGTTCGTTCACGGGACAAAACCCAAAGGAGCTCTATAAAAAATCAAATTATTTTTTTTTTTAAATTGGTTAAGATTTCTATTTTGTAATTTGGTGGTGGTAGATCATTAATTAAGATCTGAAAAATAAGTAACTAAAGACTAACCAACATGTGCCTTCTTGTTCTTTTCTGGATTACAGGACCAAACCACCGCCCAATTGTTGTAGTCAGTATCCAGCACCTGAAGGGGAAACGTTTGGTAATGTTCCTTCAACTGAGGACCCAATCCAACTTCACCTGCCTTTGCCACGGGATTGTTCATGTTCAAAACAACTTTTCCATCATTACCATTCGAGCCAACGGCAACTTTGGCTGAAAGAGTTTGAACAACCTCATGTTCCTTGGTGCTGTTTAAAAAACCAATTAACATAACAATTTTAAATTACAATTCTTAGATAAAAAAAAATTATCCTTAATTTAAATATGATTTAGTACTTACACTCGATTAACAGCCTCGATACTGATCTCTGTAGCCTTCTCGTAAAAAGTTGGCACCTTGATGGAAATGCACTTGTAAGGATACTCCATGAAAGTTGGCGTTGCCTCGATTTCGTACCAATGACCAGTCATCTGAGGGCCAAATAACCATAAAATATTATTCTTAACTGTTCCAAGAGACAATTTCAATCACAAACCACTAAACTTGATTTGATGTTATGTATTTTTGGACCTACCTTTTTCAAGTCGATTAGACTTAATGGTGATTTTGTGGGACACTCGCCTCCAACAGTAGGAATTTGAGCGGAAGCCGTTCCAAACAGAACTTGACAAAGTGCCAACATCAGAATAAGTACTCCAGGCATGTTTGCGCCCCCAATATGGCTTCTGTAAACTTTCATCTTGATCTGAAAGGTCTACAACTTCAGATAATTACCCGAGATAACTTGCGCAGTTCAACTTCTAAGTTTGAAGCAAAATGTGAGCTAGCATGATAAACACTTCTCAGCATTCTTAGTTTAAATTCTTGGAAGTTCATCATCAATTTCGGAAACAATGCAGTGCATAAACAATGCATTTTCTGTTCCAACAAACTCGGCTGAAATGTTTCTTTGGCAACCATGAAATGTAGTACTTGCATTTATTACTTTCCTTATGCAATTCTTGTTGCATGTTTGTGTGATAATCATATTAAATGCGTCTCATTCAAGTTGCCTCTTGAAATGGGTCGAGAGAATGTCCTTGAAACTGGAATCCAGACTAATCTCGAACAACAAACCAGACATTGACTTCAAGACATGAGTGCATCATTGATGACCAGCGAAAAAATAATATAAACGCAAAAGCGATAAATATTAAAAGTAGAATTTCTTGAAAAACATTCTATTTGCTGACTAATTACATAATTCACATACAAATACTTGGTAATTTGGTATTTGTTTGGTAAAAACTTTGTTTGTTATTCGCATTGACAAGTCATAAGTAAAATTACATAACTCTTTAAATCTACTCTACTCATAAGTTACTACAGATCGTTAGTCATTTTAAAGCACCTTGGCACAGGGCCACCTAATTTTGTTTGTTTAGCTACACGTGTGGCATTGTAAATAAGCATAATGAATAGTATTTATAAAAATAGCTAAATGTTTTGAGTTGAGGTTTTTACTACTTTTCTATTTTTAAAATGACCAGTCCAGAAATTCCCAAATTAATTCAACATATCGTATGCGTAAATTCATAGAAATGTTTACAAATGTAGTTTTCTCGTATTTAGTAAAATGGCACATGGAGAAAGTTTGCCTGGACTTTCCGTGGGAGGCATCCAGTAAAGTTGCGTAACCATTCTTACTTGTCTTGCATTTCACTGCATTGAATTTTGCTGAAGTATTTTTTTCAAGAGTCATGTCATAAAATGCATTGGAGATGAGCTTACCTTTTAAAAACACTTCATTGTTCATTCAGTTACACAGACAGCAGTCCATTATCATTATAATTTGTCTGGCTATTTCTGAATTAGTGTTAATTAGAACTGAATACAAAATAAGATGAAGAGCTCTTCTTCCTGTATTACAAAATAATAATCACATGACTAATAAAAATCAAATGGCAATTTGCAAATGGCAAATGATGTACGAAATTCATTGTCAGAATCTGATTTGCTGTACAAGCGAAGAAGTCCAATGTTAGTTTCGTAAATTCGTGAATTGGTCACTGACCAGAAAAACTAGCTGTTTTTTTTTATCATGGAGAACTATACTTTGTTTTGCTGTTCTATTAACTACTTCGTCGTGATGTAGAAAATTATCACAATTTAGGTTTGTAGCCCTCCCAAAAGCCCGACTTTGACCCGTGCACTGAGGACATGGTCATAATCTAAAATTATCTACCTACGGCACGTTTCAAATGACGCATTAGCTTTAATGGATATGATAACTTGATGGTATCATTTGAAGTCGTATTTTTTAACAAATATACAACACACAGGTATTGATTTTGAAACTACATGAATTCGTCACTCAAACAGTGACAACAATATTAAGTCATACTTATCGGAAGCGATGAACAGTCATCATAGCAGTCATTCATTCTCCAAAAATTTATTTTCCAGATTTAATCGCCTAAAATTGTTATTATGCAATTAAAGTAGGCACGTTTTTCCCATTGATGTCAATACCCAAGTTTACTACGAACCACCGTTTGCAAAAATTAAATAATCTTATTAACTTATTATACCATGCCAAGTTTTTAGCATTCAAATGTTGCAGTGTGTTCACACTTTTCTACATGTGTATGCACTCATAATCATAATCAATGAAGGTAATGGGAAACGCAAATAAAAATATTTGAAATAGCATGTGGGCAACAAAACTAGCAACTCTCTGCTAAAAACTAAACAAGACAAACGTTCATACCTACCATTATTCTATAGTCCACCTTAATTAAATGCGTAATAAGTATGGAGTGTGTGGAAGATACTGGAAGTATCAAGATTATGACTTCATCTT
>JAQIWN010005234.1:0-10139 GCA_034699025.1 Entomobrya cf. arborea Gr-Col-00668 | reverse complement strand
ATGCATATATGCAGAGGATAAGGTGGGTTAAATGAAGTAGAAGATTACTCGTTACTTGTTCAAGTACCTAGGACAAAAAAAGATTCAATTCAATGTTGTATTTATGGTGGAAAGGAAGGAAGGGAAAATGAAAGGTACATAAACATAAGTATCTACATTTTCTCCGTGTGTCCGCATTTGTCCTAGAAAAACATGTAAGCTGACTGTTTGCTCATTTCTGGTTTTCCCCACACTTGTGTTTGTGTGCTATATTCCCCAACTCACTCACAGTCCACTTGGCTCACAGTTTAGAGTGAATGAAAAGGGAAAAATCTTGGAGCAGCCGTTGCTGTAGAGTAGCCAAAGCAGCTTTTCTCCGGAATTGAATTTAACTGAAAAGAAAATTCGCAAATGTTTCTCCATAGTAGTTCCAACAAGGCTACTTTTTTGGCTACTCAAATTCCTCGCTCTTTAACAAAATGCATAAAAACATAAAGAGGAAAAAGGGAAAATATACATAATATCCGTAATAATATTATTCCAAACTTTAGTCTTTTCAGTGTTTCTTAACATGAGAGATGGTATGATAACATGCACATGTCTAAAATATATATTCTGCTTGGATGAGCCAACAAAAGAAGAAAAGCTGGTTTTGCTTGCCTGCTTTACTTACGCTGTCCATTTCACCACCAAAAAAAACAGCAGCCTTTTCTTTCCATTCCACATTGTTCCCTGTCGGACTTGGAGAAGAATAACATTTGGCATTCTGAGGAACACTAAAGCAAATGCAAAGCCAGCATAGCTGTGAAACAGTTAGAATTCCTCCTAGTATTTCTTTACTAGTCTAGTCTCTTTACTTTGCTGCATGACGTTTCTCTGGACAATTTTTTTCCCTTGGTTTCAAGTTAAGCGTAAAGCTTTCTATACATTTTTTGTTCAGTATTCCTTCTGTGCTTCTACTTTTGGTGGTATAGTTGTTCTGCTGCTTCTCTCTCGTCAACTTTTTGATCAATCGAGTTTTGTGTGGCGTGGTGGCTCTCTCACCCGATCCTGTACACATGTGCAGCACCAAACAGCAGCAGCTACAACGGCGGCACCACATACACCATGATCGTCGGTAGAGTTTTATCAAGCAGCAAGAGATGTACTGGGACTGTCTATATAGCTCTACTTGACTGACTTGCCTTTTCTACTATTTATATTGACTATACAGAGAGAGAGATACATAGATATGTATGTGCAGAAAAGATTATGCCTATAATGCCACTATACGAAAAATTTTGTCCTTAGAACTAAAACTAGAAATAGTCAAAAGAGCGAAAAGCTTTATAGTATTATAGTTTGGTAGTGGTGGCGGTGGCACTGGCAGAGCAAAAAGAGAAGTACAGAGAAGAAGCGAGGATTTCGTGACTCTGGTCTCTCTCCGCAAGCCATACACTTGCTTTTTCAACGTGTGTCTGTTGGAACACAGAGGTCATTCCAGCTTTCTTCTTGTGCCGATGCAGTACATCTATCAGCCAATATACACTTTTAGTATTATAATATAAAACAGAGTGTGTGTGGTGGTTAAAAGTGGTGCTTGAATTTTTCTTTTTACCAATTTTTTTCGTTTCCTTCAGTCAGTCAGTCAGTCAGTCATATTGGCGTTGACTTCGTGTCTTGGACGTCGGTCGTCTTTCTACTTTACAATCTTTAATGTTGTTAGCGCCCACACTTTTTCCGTTTTCTTCCTTTTCAACACTTTTACCCTACAGGCTATGCAGAAGCCCACAGCAGCATAGACCTTGATTGGATTTGAGACACTGGTGGACTATTATTTGAGAGAAAAGTATAGAGTGAAAAGGAAGACGGGAAAAAGGGAAAGGAAATTGCTAATGACTTTTTAGTGCATACTCACGAACAAAAAAAAATCTACCCGACTGCGACTTGTGCGTCTATTCACATTGTTTTATTAGTACTCTTATTACCCCCTTTTTCTCTTCATTCGATAAAAGTATTTTTTTCGTCGTTCGTTTCATTCGTTCGTGCAGCAGCTGTTTTTATTGCCAACAGAAGAAAGAAAATATGATATCTTGACTTTGACAATTGGGTTGCTCTTCTGGAACTGTTCTGAGAGAGATTATCACAAATAGAAACTCTGTTGACAGTTTTGGGGAAAAGGAAAGCAGTTGTGTTACTGTGCAAATTTGCTTTAGTGCAATTTTCACCATGTTTTTCTGTGTAGCATACTGTCATTTAATGGGACGTCATCAACAGTGTTCGTGTCCTTTCTCCGTTATGACATGACTGCTCCGATTAAAGAACTCACCTTGAAAAAAAATATATAAGAGTTTTACTATAATTTGGATTTGTACCACCGGGAACAATTCTTTATAACATATTATATATATGTTTTCAGCAGTAGTAAGTATTACAGTAAATGCATTTTTTTTGCAAAAAAAAGTCCGTCAATCAAGTCAAAATTTATTACAAGAGAAAAAGGCGAGATCCCTTGCGATCTACTTTTCTCGGTGTATACTTTGGTATTGGTATGTACAGTAATTTTTGAGTGAGTTAATTAAATAAGTAAAAAAAAATACGCGCACACAACCAACAACATGAAATGGGCAAACTCTTTCTTTGACAAAATTAATTGTTTTATGTTTGAAATTCATTGCAGAATACTGATTAGTTTTTTTCTTCAGATGCTTTTGTATTTTACGAGGTTTTAATTGTAGCCTTTTTTGTGGCAGCAGTGGAACATGTGTCTTAGATGTAGTACGTGTTATATCTGCAACATCAAAGTAAAAAGCCTGAGTCTTGTTCCTAGTAACTTTTTGCATGCATGTTATAGTCTTTGAAGTGTGTACGTGCAACCCTTGGCCTTTTCTCTGGGTAACAAGAATAAAGTACGACAAGTTGTCGTTGTCTTTTGAGTGTAGATAAGAAAATGGAAATGATGATGATGACGATGGCACAAAGTAGCAAATCTTCTCTTGGTCTTGGTGTCTTTGTCGCCTATATCTTTTCGCCACCGGCGATCATCATGACATGACAATGATGATGAGGTAGATAATGTGATCGTATTGGCATTATCGCTTTTACGGCTGTAGAATATTGAGTAGTATGTAAAGTAAAGGGAGTAGAAAGAGGCTAGTTTACTTGAGATAAATATGCATATGACTTTGAGAAAACGATGGAATAAAAAATGTTAGTGAAACAGGCCAAGCCAAGCTACAAAAAATGGTTTGAAAAAATCGTTTTTAGCTTCTCATCATGTTAGCCAAATGAAGCGAAGAAGGACACTGGTAGAAAGTCAATGATGTGTGGTAGATTGGGGAAGAGAATAAAAAGTTGGAGAAGTTTTTTTTTTTAAAGTAGCACTTCTCTCTAGCGAAAGAGTGCGTAAAAGTTGGTGTAATAAGGCAAGTGTTAAAAATATAAAAATGGCAGTAAAAATAGGAGGCAGGCAAGGCAGGGATATGATACAAGCACAGGAGACAGCATCTCAGCGTCAAGACAAGTCAGAAGAGTCAGGCGTTTATGACACTTTGATATTACTTGAGGCAGTGATGGCCGTGTGGTATGGTGGTGGCAAGCGGTTGGTTTTGTGTGATGTGGGGGAAAAGAGAATGGAAAAATCCTGTAACAGCATTTTTGCGATAGCGGAGAGCAAAAAAGATATGAATGAGTAGATGAAGGAAGGATACATGGTGTATTTGCCGTCATAGTCATGTCACATCTTTGTGAGTTTCTTTACGCCCTCCTCTGTGTAATTTTGTTAGTTTTTTTTTAGCTGCAGTATAAAATTACATGACGCAAAGTGATGTGCTAGAAGGAGAGGTTAATTTTTTTTATTATTAGTTTTTCAAAAAATGAAATGAAGGTAAGGTGGTGGTTAGGTTAGCACCAGACTGTCTGTCTTATTAACAGTATCTCAATTTCTTTGAAAGCTATAAAAATGTTCATTTTTGGACAAGACATGTCTATTGTTGATTGTTGTGTTTTTTTTATAATAGGTATGTTAAAAATGGTAATTCAGTTTTTTTTGTGGGGACCAGACCAGACCAGGGTCGGGTGCTCCTTGCTGCTGTAGATGTTAAGAATTAAAATGAAGAATGATAAAAAAAACTTACTATTTTTTTTACGGTTGATTAGATATTATTATGATGGAGGTGGTAGATGTAACATTTGATAGATACAAAGTATAAAAAAATTATGTATGTGGGATTTTTATGTGAAAGATTGAGGGCATCTTACAAAGACGGTCAGTCTGGTCTGGTATAGCTTAGCTAACAAACTTGTATTAACCGCTTTTTTTATGATGACATAAGAAGATGAATATAGAGGACAAATATGTGAGAAAGATTGGATCATAGATCATAATATTCAAAACATCACAAGCACAGTAGATAATCTTAGGGATTAAAATTTTGCTTCTTCATTCTTATTGAAAGTTGTGAATGGATGTATTATATACTTGTATTTTATACTTGTTTGTCCTCTTAAAAAAAAACGGGCTCAACAATAATCATCATGAACTGAAAATAATTGTTTTGTTGTTCGTCATGTTTGATGATAATGGCACTACTGTGGCATGGCGAACACGGGGAACAGGTGTGCTAGGCTTAACAAAAAAAAAATCTTCTCTCACACAAGCATACTTAGGGATTATATCACATCAAATATCTTGAATTCCAGTTTTGTTTTATAATTTGCAATATAGAGATTTTCAAGTAATATTGATTGTAAATTGTATACATCATCATGATTGATAATAATGTCGATAGGTCGTTTGATGATGAAGGGGGTTTCATGAAGGGAAGGGAAATTATAAACTTTAATAGAAATATATTACTTTACTGCTTTTCACGTTCACATGAAAATTAGGGGATGTAGTGATAGATTGTAAGCAAATATGTACCCAGCCTTGCCTTGCCTTGCCACAAGTTTGGTTTTTGGGATGAGGGAAGCCTCGTCATCCATCACACAATCTCAATCAACCAAACCAAAAAGCCAACATCACACAAACACACATAGCTATTTGCTATGTTTTTTAGCAATCGAACAAATATGTATATGGAAGTGGTAAAGTGTAAGATTGGTTTTTATATACATTCATTGTGTAGTTTAATGAACACGTACATATTTAGTTAGTTAGTAAAGCTATGATCACTCTTGAAATTATACACGGTAAAAACAGCTTTTGCTGAAGCTAAGCTTGTCTGAGTCATTATTATTGTTAGATTGCTAGAGCAAAAAGCAATTTTCCTACTGCACTGATGAACTCTCAACTCTTTGGTGGTGGTGCTGAGGTGCTGACCAGTGCCAGTTGATATGAGATGAGAAAATATAGGTGGAGATATAGAGGTAGTGGATTTAAAGATTTAATACAAGTTTTTTTATATGATGATGCTGTTCAGTCAGTACAATTTAAAGATAAAGGATATTTGCATTAGCGAGTTTGTAGGTAGGTACGACACTATTAAATATTGGCTTATGTGGCAGTATCATAAATGCACAGTGTACAGATATGCCAAATGATCTGTGCAGAAGATAATACGACAGGGTTTTTTTAAAATGTAGGTAGTAGGTAATGTGTTTTTATTAAGGAAAAGAGAATGGATGTTTTAAAAAGGTTTTACCTGTGACGCCAAAGCTCAATAAGCTTGCTCACTGTTCTGTTCTCTGCTGTTGTTGATACAAGCCAAAGGGGAAATGGTAAATAAATGTTATGTAGGAGAGGCGGTCATAATAAAAAAAAATATCCACATGAACATACACAGAGATAATGTACATTGGTACGCTGATAATATTACATAGTCAAATTCAATAGTAGATGAGATGATGGGGTATTTATCTGTAGGGTTTGCTAATATGCATGTCATTGCGAATAAATAGGATATGTTATTTTGTACATGTCCTAGAATATCATCATAATATCTGTGAGCTCTGTCTTGTTTTTATGCTTTATATCTTGTTATACTTTATTACTTGGCTGCTGGCTGTTGCTCTCCCTGAATTTCTGATTTTGATGATGATGATTAATCAGTTGATATGTATGCATTACATACATCCATACATTATATACATAATCCTCCTAATCCACACATACCTATGCTAATATAGGAATCTTCTTTGGTTTGGTGGATAGGAAAAATACTGAGTTAAGTTGAGTTGAAATGATTTTTTTGTACGTGTGAAAAAGAAGTTGCATTGGAGTAATTTAAAAACACATAGAATACATGATATGATGATGATGATGATCGTCGCATTCGCATCATTGGAGTATTGAGTAGAGTAATCATACATAATATTTTAGTGCATGCAACTGTGCAAAAGACACACTCCATTTTTGTTGGTTTGGGTGGTGGTGGTGATATGGTGTTGGCGGTCGTGGTAGAATAATAAACTGCAAAACCATTATCTTTTGCAAGGTCCAATTTCTCAATCGCAATTCAATTGGTTTTTGTGTGATTGTGAGTAGCACAGCGTTTTCACTGCAATTTTTATTTATTGTTTCGTGTAGAATAGAAAATAGACTTTTTTTGTGATTTGTGATCAAATTGAGAATGAGAGAGAGTCAAGGCAGCAGGCAAGCTTGTAGTTGTTGAGTTGAGCGTGTCAGAGAATAATGTCATTCATTACGTTACGCTAACAAAAGATATTAGATTATTTTGCTACAACGTGATAAACAGCAAAAAAGAAGTGAGAGTGGTGTTATAGCACTGGGGTTCATCGTAGTCAATGCACTTGATAAAATAATGTGGGATATTAGATTAGCGTAACGATACCTAAGTCTTCTTTGTTGAATAAGGGAGAGAGTGGAATGAGGAGTATACCTACTTTGTGTAGAGACTAATCTAGCAAAGCTACATAACATCAAAAAGATATTGTCATCCTATCACATCGCTGTCTTCGTCATCCTCATCATCATCATATCCTCCTCCTTCCTTTAACTCATGTTGTTATGCGAGTGTGTGTGCAAAAAAGGTTTGTCAAGGATTTTGTCGTTGAGAGTTGCCTAAATGGTATCATTGGTTGTGCGTTTATTACTCACTAAAAATTACTACATAACTTTGACTGGTTGACTTGTACTTGTACTCGTACAGAAAAAAATGCATTACTCATCGTAATATCGCCAGGCCAGATCAGTGTAAAAAGTACACAAAGTTCTTCATTTCATATCATCGCGTCTTCAATACAAGCTAAAAATACCCACCAGTTTCCTTTTTGATGGTGACCGTGTGGTTGGTTGTTGTTTCTTGTAGCTGAAAATGATCTGCGGTACATGAACACGAACAAGTAATAAAAAAAATTGTGTGGAAAAACGGGGGCGATGTAAGGAACTTGCATGACGGTGACACTGTGTCTGGATACTTGAGTTCCGCTGTTCCGAGAGGAGTACAGTCAATAAACAGATTTTTTAACCTAAATGTAGTTACGCGTGTTATGCATTTAGTATTTTGACATTATTTTTTCATCGTATGTACAAATGACATTTTGTGTGCATATTTGAAATGCCGTGGTGGTGCTATGCTGATATAATCAGGAACAAGTGAAAGTGAAGAGGGGAAAAAAATATATATCCACTCAACTCAATCAACTCTCTTTTTGATATCACTTAAAGTGTTTCCGGTTGTTTTGTTTCTCTGTCTACTCTGCTGTTACACAAGTCAAAAGAGAATATCTTGTTGAGTTTGAATCGAGTTGACTGAACAATTTGGCTTCTATTCTCAGTAGAGTTGTAAAAGTTGTTGTTGTTGAGTTGTTTATGCTTTGTTACACATACATTATCGAATTGTACTTATACATACGTAGCTTTATAAGTTATACATTTGCTATTTGTATGTATATTACGAAAATTGCAAAAAAAAAATTCCTTTGAACTGTGTATCCACTTTGATCTTGTTTGATGGTAATAGTGAGAAAACTGGAGCAAAAAGAAAATCAGGGAAACTTTTTATTGTTGAATAAATAAGTAAAAAAGCTTAGAAGAATGATGGAAAAAGTTTTTTGATTGGCCTAATTAAGTGGCTTAAAAGGAAATAAAAAAACAGGGTATTACGAGAGAGGTAGATGGAGGAGTGGAATTGTGGTGGTGGAAGTTTGGTGTTGTTGTGATGGAAAGAGTGCAAGATGCCCGTGGCATCCTCAGTTCGCAACCAGATGATGCGTCTATTTAGAAAAGGTAATAAGAAAGGGAAAACTTTGGTGAACAAGGAGAACCAGCCTTCCACTGGCTCTACCTCGATAAACGGTGCTAATAGTTGCTACTCTGAACTTTCCGAGGATAATTCCTCGCAAATTTTCAAAAGGTCCAAGAGTCGTCGGGGCTCAAAACTCTTTCGTTCCATTCGCAAGCGTTTCTCTAGATCCAAGTCGTATCTGCAGGCAGCAGTAACAAGTACAAATACCCCACACCATCAGTACCACCACGCGGGGGGTGGTGCTGGTGGACCTACCCACAAGTTGGGTGAGAGTTCCAGTAGCGTTGGTGTGGGTGCTTCTTCAAGTAGTGCAGCGGCAGTGGTTGCGGTGGGACTTTCAAAGGGTAGCAACTTGGAAGACGAATGTGATTGTCAGTTGAGTAGACGAATTGCTGGAGGAGAATTCGGTGCTGTGGCAGTTACGCCAAGAAAGAGTAGTGGTGCGATAAACGATAGAGGATCGGGTAGAATTAGACGGAGGAATAGTAAGAGGGAGAATCGCAACTCTTGTCCTCCACCCATGAGACAGATTATTGATGATGAGGAAAGTCACGGTGGCTACAGTTACAATAGTGGTGACAGTGAGTGCGGTGACGGAAAGGCTCTTTTGCTAGTACCTGGAGGAGGTGGTTGTAGTCAGTCACGTCTCGCGAGCAGAGGCGACATGAAAAAAGACATATCCCCTGTAGTAGTTGTAGTAGAACCCCCAGCAGAATACTGTGATCCCCAACAAACGAGAAATTCCAGTGAGCAGACTGCTGGAGTTGGTGGTGGTGTTGTAGTAGTTTCCCCGACATCTTCTGATCAAGGCAAATCTCTTGTTGATAATTGCAAACTAAAGGAGGCGGGAACCGGGAGTGGAGGACAAACGACGACAACCCCAGTGTCGGCAGTGACCCCGGGAGGAGGCAGCGGTGGCGGAGGTGGTGGTGCTGAGCCCTCATCTGCATCCAGTTCCAGGCGACCCTCCGTCGAGATGAGTGGTGCTCCAAGGGCAGAGCTTAGTGTACATGGGCCAAATAGCAGTAGTAGCACGAGAGGGTCAAGTGCTGGTGGGGGAGGAGGAGGGGGAGGACCTGGGGGTGGAAGTAGTGGGCGAAAAGGAGACGGTGCTACTACTGTGACTGATGGTGCAAGCGTTAGCAAAAAGAGCGACGGACCTGGTCGCCCTCCTTCCGGATCAGCCTCTGGTCCCAGACAAGTTGACCGAAACTTTGGAAATGTGAGAAGGGGAGGAGGTCGTAAGGTGAGCATAAAAAAAATCCATCATTTGGCTTTGTAGTTACAATTTCATAAAAAAGCATACTATAAGAACCGTCAAGAGTCATAATAATCATCAGAACAAGCATACAAAATTCATTATTATTTTTTGTTTAATTCCTTATCGTTCCGCTCTCAAAAAACCTGACTATTTATCTGGTTGAATATATATCGACAAAACCTGGTGTATTGGATTGGATTGATAACAGGTCGCTTTTTTATACAAGCCACAAGCCTCGACTGACACGGAAATCCTGTTTCACCGTATTTTGTTATCAGCACCTTGCTTTATTTTCGTGGTTTATTTATTTGGGTTTCGTCACCACCACCGCACTTTGTAGTATTGTTCTTGATTTTCTCCTTATTTATGTTCCCTTTGTACATTGTATGTATGAACTGTTTTGTTTATTATCAGCTTGACGTTATTGGTAATGTTGTTGATGATATGGTCCACTTGTCATTATTAAATCGGTTTATCTCGTGCCCAATTCCCATTACACCTTTTCAGGTGAAGTTTTTCCCCCTGCAAATTGCTATTTTATCGGTTTCACATTAACGTTTCTCGTCATCTTGGTTGGTAAGCTTATTAGACCAATTTTTTTAGTACACATTTCTGTTTCTGGTATCGTATCTGTTTTCTCTCTTCGTCAACTAGATCATCAACTCAAAACTTTATCTGTTTTTTGAGGCAGCGAGGCCATCAACTGCGGT
>JAQIWN010005233.1:0-10142 GCA_034699025.1 Entomobrya cf. arborea Gr-Col-00668 | reverse complement strand
ATTGTTCAACTACTTAACTAAATATTTTTAAGGCTACATGTTGAGATTGCATAGGAAAAATCCCAAAATGCTAACACTTTCTTTTATCTTTCCTCGTTTCCTCTGATCCGCACAAATCCTAATACTCCTTCATATCCTCTTGTTCAACTTGTCTAGTGAATACACATATATCTCTCTGATTTCATTGATGTAGCCACAAAATTTACTGAAAAATATCCAAATATCCATCGTCCATTTTTTTTACAATGCTTTATATATTAAAAAACTAAATACTAACTATTTATGCTGATGATAATGATGATGAGCCAGCTAAAGATTTTTATTTTTTCGAAAAGCTCAGAAGAACCAGTTTTTCTACTTTACTTTTCCTCTTTTCAAAAATTTTCAGTTGAAAAAGAATAATGCACAGACATCCATCCAACCATACAAACATTAGTACCTACGTAGAATTCCTCCACTACTCCACCTCCACCGTCTTCATCCTCTTTTTTATAATATCATTTAAGACTTTTTTACGTATCACTTTATATGCTCATTATACACGGTCAAACAGAACAAAATTTTTTACAAGCCATTGGTAGAAATAAGCAGAAGATTTGTACAAATTACATACATTTCATTTTGAAAAATAGTGTACATAAATATACGGGAAGTATCAAATTGCGTTAAATACTATGCAGTAACAATAATAATATACAAAGTATAGTAATAATCACATTACAATACCAAAAAAACTTTTAATCATTGTTGTTGGTTGAGTTAGTTGGTGGGTTTGTTGAAGGAAAGTGATAATGATGAAAAATGCAGACCTGCCAGTGCCACCGCCGCCACCAACTCATCCACCACCACCACCGCTGCATGATAAATACAATTTTTTTAACAAAAGAAATTATTAAAAAGGTTTAAAAGAAAATGAAGTGTACAATTGAGATGACTTTGTAAACGTTTCTGTTTTCTTCCTTTTGCTGTTGTTGTGCAAATGCAAAAAAAATCTTTGCTCAGAAACAAAAATGATTACTATTGCTTTAATATTATCTTTTACTGCTCCTCTTCTTCTGCTGATGTTCTGGTAGTAATATTTTTTACTACTTGTAATTTCATTCGTTTTAAGACTTCTTCTAAGTCGATGGTGGAGGCATGCATGGCAGTGGTGATATGACTGATATGCATTTCCTTTTTTCCATGAGAGATGCCACAGGGCAAAAAAAATACAAAAATAAAAATGCAAAACTCAGAAGAAGAAGAATGGCTCATGTTTGTGTTTTCATTGCACACATGCATGCAATGCAAAACTAAAAAAAGATAAAATAAGAGGAGTTCATGAAGAAGTTGAATGTGTAAAACATTAAGGTTTTATTATTATTACGCAGAATTTAGAATATTTGAAAAAGCTACTACCTTTATACCAGCAACATCAACTCCAACCAGCTACGAAAAGCTCTTGACTTTTGTTCAGCTTCTGGAAGTGAACTTCCTGATATCTTCATGATATCTATCTAAAAGAGAATAACCACAAACTACACTTGTACCTGTCCACTTCTTTCTTTATGCGTTCCAATGACAGACCAGCACCAGACCTTCTGTCGGTCAAATGAAAATCAAGGAAAAAGAAAGAAAATGTAAAAATTATTACCTGAAAGTCATTATCGGTGAATAGTCGGCCGTTATTACTTCATATTATACTGCTTACCTTTCATATATTAATGCAAGTGTATTCTATATTTGATGCGGTGGTGGGATATATGATACTCCGCTGAAGCTGAGTCAGATGCCGGCACACCTGTTGACTTGGCTTTTCTGATGACGAGAGATGATATGAGCTAAAAAGGGTACATGGTTAATGTACATAGGTATATTATCAACCGTGCAAAATCTCTGGCGGTTTTACACATTTTTTTGCCATGAAACATCGTCATAAACAGAAGATCACCAAAAGCCAACGAATTTTTTTCTCGTGTAGGAACGAACATCGACCGGTGGACAGTACAAATACAGTAAGATGGCTTGTCTTGTGTGTCGGCAGATTTTGTTGGCAAATCCCACAAAAGATACTATCATCATTAATCCCTGCCCTACCATGCTTGTATACTATTCAACCCTTTCCCTTTCGATTTATTCTTGCACGATGTCATCCAAAAAAAATACTATCTGCAACTTTAAGATAACCGCAGTTACTTGTCATTATTTTGTTGGTGTTGTTGAGTAATAAAAATTATTTCTAGCATTGCTGCTGCCCTGTCGTGTGAGAGTAAAAATGAAGGTTTAAAATGTTATGGTCAAGTTGACCATCATCGTGTCTTACATTTACATGCATGTGTGTTGACTGTTGACCTGAAGGAGTTAAAAACAAATTAGCAATAACAAGTCAATAATGAGTTGACGTTGATGATGGAAGATGCAGAGCAGAAAAAAATGAAAGAGAAAATAATTAATAATTATCTATGTTGATGGGTGCGGTATTTGGAGGTGTATACTTTTTCAGTGAGTGCAAACTTGACGGTTGACTTTATTTAAAGGCTTGACTTGACATGAAGGACTACTGAAAAGTCTGTTGGTGGTGACGGCACGGTGAAGAGAAGACTCAGAAGACTTGAAACTTTTGATTTTATTTCGCAATTTTTTTTGCTGCTACTGATGCTTGATGGTTAAACGGTAAATAAGGATTTAATGAAAGTTCTCATGTTAATCATTCTACAATAAAATATTGCTGAGTGATTAGTGATTAGGCTTTTGAGTGTGTACTCACATAAATTGCGTGTGTGTTCTTGCTCAGTGTGTAAATTCAGGTTATTTAAGCAGAAAGCAGCAGAAATGCACTGCAGAACTATGCACCTGCACGATTGACGACATGACATGATTATTAATGATTAAAACACTTTTCCAACAAATATTGATTTTGACAGTTTCGTCTGTCCGTCCGTCAACATCACATTTAGTTATCCATTATAGTTATCATTCATTAAATAACAAGGTAAACTATTACATGAATGAATATTCAACTGCCATTTCGCCATTTTTAGTTTTAGGGTTGTAATTTTAGCCCATTTTCTTCTCCTTCTGATGCATTTTTTAATGTGTTTTCGAATTAAATATTTGCCCATTATAGAAAGAGGCAGGGGAAGATTATGATTTGCACAAAAATTATTATCATGGTTGATTTAAAGTTAACAAACTAAATAAAGAGTAACAAATTTACTGTTGCTGTACGCTTTGTTCCGTGCGACTGAACTTTTAATGCGTAAAATCAATACAAAGTATTTAGATGTTTTTAATGTTTAACATCGTTAATCAAACAGAAATCGCACCAAAAAACTCAACTCATTAAAAATCAAACAATGATAATCATTTATAATGATAAAAAGAGATTCGCAAAATATTATTATGACTGATGGGCTAAATGGGTAGTTTGTTTTTAAGCAGAAGAAAGTTGAGCAATACACCTGCAACAATGATTTCAAGGTATGCATACACTTTATTATGCAAATAACGCAACCATTAAAACGACTACTGTGCTGTCAACGCCAACAATTTATAATTTTGTTATCGATTAATTTCATTTTCGTTGACTGCTTAAGCAGTTAAACAGGAGGAGGGAAGTTGGGAGGTGAGCAAAGTCGATTATCTTGATGCGATTTTGCATTATTTATTGGCGAATAATTGATGATTATTGATGAATGTAATATAAATGGCTTGTGTTGAAAATGGGTAGTTTATAAAAGTAGTGATAATAATAAAAAATGAATAAGTGTTCAAAGGGTTATCAATAATTTATCATTTGATCATATCGACACTTCCTTTTTTTTGAAGATAACATTTTATGAGAACGCATGAAAGGAAATTGCGTTGCGTGTTTAGGTAGTGGATTTATCGATTGACTAGTTTTTTTTATGAAAGTTTGTGATTATTAGTACGCAGCAGCATTAAATAATTAACAATAAAACTAAAATCTGCAAATAGACGAGACACTTGACTTGTTAGAACTGAACTGTTTAGCGGTTTAGATGATTATCACGGTCAATGAGAATAGCATGTGGGCCAAGTAAGTCACCCTCCACAAGTATCATCTTAATTAACTTTAACAAAAAAATATAATTACTGTCTGGTGCGAATAATTGCTTTAGTTGGTTTTGATTATTAAAGCATGACTGATTCGTTTAAGGGAAATTGTACAAAGAAGAAAAAAATATGCTGAAATCAACGACTTGACTGACTTCCTCGTGAATTTTAAGCTTTTGCACGAAAATATCAACAACTTGTTACCCTTCTTCTTTTACACAGGCACTTTACCATTTTGTTAATCATATTAAAAACTAAACTAACCAATGTTGCACGCTTTTTTTGCAAAATAATCATCATTTTTTTAAAAGTTCACTCAAGTCAATAGACGGAAGCTTCTAACAAGTTCATTCTTCTTTTTCTAGAAAAAAATGTGTCTAAAACCAAGCAATTGTGTTGAAAGAAGTGACATGCATCATGCATCATTGTTGATGGTTTAATTTTGAAAAAAAAATCGTGATTTTCTCAAATCGAGTACGGAAAACGATTCCCAATTAAGCCAGTCAGTGTCAAGTGCAACGAGAGTAGCTTTTTGTTATTGCTTTCATTTTTTTAATGCAAGAAATTCCTTTTTTAAAGCTTCTTTTAACAAACGACGAAGGTCACTATTTCATAATGCAGCCTTTAATTCAAGTAATGGTAAATAGGCACGTGAAAATGAAATCATTCGAGTTATAATACACCTGGCATATCACATTCAAAAACATTCATAAATTCTGGATTATAACTTTTACCATCTGAAAAACATTGGAATGTTCTTTGTAGACAGGAGCATTGAGTACCTCGCTGTAAAAATGATTAATTACCTTCAACTTATCATCTATCTCATCTGAATAATCTTTTTATCTTTTTCCACCTGGCCAATGTCCATCTGGCTTCAGCCAAGACATGCGTTTGTGCGTATATAAAACTTACGTAATAGTAGAAAAGATTCCTTGAACTTTTGAACTACCTCGTTCCTCTATAAAATACTAAAAGAACATTTTTATTCGTAGAGGTCGCATTCTAAAAAATAAATTCCTACAAAAACCCAACTTTCATTTTGTTTTCGGAGTTTAACCATCCATCCAGTTCATTAGCATTACAAATATATGCGTATCGTTATCATTGTCTTTACTATTTACATTGATTTAGTCACAAATGTCGGATGTGGGAAGCGTCATGTGTCATGCGAAAAATAAAATTGAATGATATGACATCCTTTTTTACGAGCACACACGCACTCGTCGCAGCAGTCAACAACACTGGAACAGTACAAACCTTAGTTCTCTGCTTGTTTTTTTGGGATGAACATGAACATCACAGTTTTTAAAAAAGCTAAAAAGATGTACAATTTTACGTGACATGTAAAAACAAAAACGCCAACAAGCCAACCTAACCAGACAATCTCACATGATAAAAAGTGGCTAACCACATGAAAGGAACACTAATAATTTAAATGCATTTCTGTTACATAAACAAACACGACAGAGTACAATGATCCTCTCCTCCAAATCCCCGTCCATCCGACGAGGAAATTCTCTACTAAAAATGATTCAAGACAGCGATCGAATTACACGATATGAGTTTACTGCTTGATTAATTTCGTCTTTTTTGGTGGGTCTAATACACACGCACACAATTTTTTATTTAAACGGGACGAACTCAACAATGGATTATTAGATAACAATGAAATCTACCTGCCGCGTGGCATGCATATATTTTTAGTACTTATTTTCATAATACACCACCGCACCGCAACAGGTGAATGTTTGTTCTTCTCCATCATCATCATCCCCGTAATTTTCGTAATATGACCTGAGCTCCGATTGTTGCTGCATTGTAAAGAGCATTATTATGATGGTAATGGTATATGATGCACTTTTTATTGTTGTATAATAGCTTATAATATTCATTTTGCATGCAAGTCATGATTCTGACTCTTGGCTAAGACTCAGACATACCAACATCGGATGAATGCCATCAATAAAGTCAGAAAAAAACAATAGATGATTGGAGAAAAATGTAATTTGAAGTACGGCAAGACGGAATTGAAAAAAAAAATGAGTCTCATCTCAGATTCATCGATCCGACTGAGATTCTCTCCATTTATTTGATGATATCCTCTTTTGATGCGCCTCCGCAAAAATAAAAGAAGGGAATAAAGCTCTGTTTTTAAATTAGCGTTACATCACATCATCCAACAATACAACATGTTATGTAGACGCTGTACTCTGTTCAACAATGGAATGGTGAAGTGACGATCCTGATTATGATGAATAGTGATGATGAATCACATCTAGGCATTTTTTGTTAAGATTTGAAGAAGGCAAGCATGGAACGTGTAATGTGATGTAAAATAAAACTTGTTTCCTTCCGCATTTTATATAATACGCACATAACGTAACAAAGTTTTACTACGCAAGGCAGACATGACATACCGTTTGAATTCTGTCATTGTAATAAAAATACAGACTAAAGTAACGAAACGATGTGATGATGACATGACATGGACAGAGATTTTTTTTGGAGAGGATGATAAACCGGACGGAACTTCACCATGTTTTTGGTCAGCCAGCACACAGCATGTTTACAAGATAGATTCATATAATCTATTTTTTTTAAATGGGGATATTTTCTGTTATACGAGTTGGATTACGTTAAAAGTTGTTCATAGGGCGTTCCCAGTTTTTTTTAAATATCAAAACACACAAACTGATCTCATCATCAGCCAATTCTGAATTCTCTCTGAGTTTACAAGTCAAGTGTCGAGTTGAATATGATATTTACAGTTTGCAATTCATTTATTTAAATGAGTAATGAAAATCAAAAGTCGATGCGTAGAGAAGAGAATCGCATGGCCAATCCCTTGCTTACATTCAACATTGCAATTTCATAAAAATAATACGTCAGCCTTAGCAGCACAATTTACAATTTGTAAAATGTTCATCTCAGGCAGGCCTGTTGAGTGTTTCATCAAAAATGCAGTAAATAGAGGCTTGGTCCTTTTTCTTTACTGCATTTAAAACGTACTGCACATTTTTTCTCTTGACTTTTAACTGTTAACCGTAAACGGCAGAAATCTCAAGTCTTTGTTTCTCTCGTTTGCTGATAAAGTTGAAATGATGATGATGATTGCACTTTGGCTTGGCTTTTTGGATGCATGACGAAATCAAGGAGCAGCAGCAGTTTGGCCAGGAGCAGTCAATGCACCGCTTAATGTACTTTACTTGGGTCTTGGGTGTAATGGTCATTTTGCCAGAGGACCTGTGCTTTGTGAGATATTGTACGATGCTAATAGGGACTGACAATAAGAAACGAACAGAATGCTAAAATTTATGATAGAATCTCAAGAAGAGATGTGATTAGCCCCACAATCAATAAAAATATACGGTTATGCGATCTTCAATAGATTAGCATCATTTTTTTCTACAAAAAAGTTGACAGCCTCCACGATAACTAATAGCTGTAGGAGCAATGACATCGATTTAACTATTTATCTGATGAGATTTTTTTTATTCTTTTTTTATAGATGAGCGTGTCAAGTGGCAGCGACATAACGATCCCAATACAAGATAGTCCTCCGCCCCCGCCTTCCCCGTATGCTGGGACCAATGGCGGGTCAAAAGGTAATGACTCATCAACAAGAGAAAATAAATCATCAGCCCATCAAGGTAGTGGTGGTGGTGGTGGTGTGGGTGGCACTGTAACGATAATAGATACCTCAGCAGGTGCAGCAGATGCCTCCAATGGGAAATCCACTCCAGAGCCTCGAGGAGATGTAACCGTTACCGTTGGCTTTGTTAACGAAGGATACCAAAACCATTCACCTGAGCATACTAACCATTCAGAGAAGAATGGTCACAGTAAAATGGGGAACGGGCAGAAGAAGAGGAGCAGCAATGGTGCCATCTCAATCTCTGTACCGGGTGAAGGGTCAACCGGCACCGGCGGTGGTGGTGAGAAGGGCGATCACCAGGAAATCCACTTGAATGAGGCTGTCAATCCTGAACTGATTAATATGAACATCCTCAACACAATCCCTGACAAGCCAAATCCAGAGTATGGACCTTATGACAATCTTGATGAGTATTTTGTGCCTGTCAACACACATAAAAAGTTCCTTAGGTAAAACTTGCTCGCTTCACTTCCCACACACTCATTTAACAAACTCATTAATAAAGTTAAACTACTATTTCAAACATGTCATTTTGCAGAAGTGAAAAACTGTACGTGACGAAGGACAAGAGGAAGGAAACTCACTGGAAGAAATATGTGTGTTGGGTTCTTGGAGCCACCATCCTTGCAGCCATTGTCACTGTTGCCGTTTTGGCTGGAAGTAAGGCTAAATTTACATGATAATTTTTTAATGAATTAATTTTTAAATATGGCTAGGAAAGATACTAAATATTTTATTGTTCCTTGTTTTTTTAATCAGTTGGCCTTATCCCTCAAAAGTCGCCTAATCATTTTGAGAGCGTTGTTGGAACGACGGATTCTACTTCTTCATCGTCGTCAACTGGTGACCTTTCGTCGGAAGATATAATCATTTCGTCAAGTCCTGAAAGCTCGTTGCCCTCAAGCACAGAGATTAACACGCCACCCAGTGTGCCTGTCGACGCCTCATATGGTACGTTTTTGCTATCAATCACATTTTGCCTCAAGTAGACACTAAACTGCGTAGTTTATCACCTCAAGACATTTTATGATATCAATAAAAAATGTTAGACTTTAATTAGATAACGCTATACTGATAAAAGGTCAGTAATTAAGGTTGGGTGGTTGATAAAAAAATGGGAGCAGAACAAGAATAATTTTTTATGACAAAAAAAGCAATGAATTCATATAAACTTATCGAATTGCAACATTTTTTAGTAAAAATTAAACTCATGCAAAGATTATTTTATTTATCGATTTTTTTTGCAAATCTGTCGCTCATTTAAATTTAATTAAGTATTCACACGTTTTATGTTATCATTGTAGTTCCAATGGCGGCAGACATGGAATTCCGAATCGAAAACTTGGACTTTGAGGTAGCACTCTATAATAAGAGCAGCGAGAGATTCCAACAACTTGGCAGTGAAATCGAAGATAAGGTTTGTAAAAAAATGCATTTAAAAAATAAATTTGCTTAAACTTGACTTTAAGATGCACGTCTAGGTCAAGGTGTCAATTTGATAACTTATTTTATTGAATTGATTAAAAACAGGTCAAGGAAATTATCCAAGCAAAGGCAGGACTTGGAACTGTTTATACACATGTTAATGAATTCGGGTAAAGAAAAAAAAATTGGAAATATTTCTTGAAATTGAAATTTTAAAATGAAATTACGTAATTATTATTTTTTTATTTAAACGTTGCAGTCAAGGAAGTGTCATTGTGAAAATGCGAGTTGGATGGTTGAACCAAGCCATGAACGTTAGCACGATAACTCAAATGCTTGCAAATGTCACTTACGTTGGAGAATACAAAATCTTTGCTACTTCCACTTACCGTATGAATATAATTCTAAAATATAATTTAGCTTCCTTCCTACTTTAATTATAGTTAAATAACATTTCATTTTTAATGGGTTTACAGAGATCGTGAATAAATGCAGATTTAACAACAATAATGGCTGCTCCCACAACTGCTCCTTCGATTACATGCAACTCGACTTTTTCTGTTCATGCGGAAATGATGCTACCCTGTACCTGAGTCCTGAAGACAAAAAGACGTGCATATCCATTTATGATGTCAGTAGTTCCACATCCACCACAAGTGAAATTCCTCTTGTCTCTGAATTCTCCTCATTTTCTCCATCAATTTCTGAAGAAGTGAGCTCCTCCCCAGCTCCAATAATTCCTTTGACATCTTCTGAGGAGTCTGTATCGGAACATGACCTAGACGAGCCTACATATCAACCAGAAGAAGAGCACGACCACCATGTTGTGTCAGAACAGCCTTCTTATCCAGTTTCAGAGGAGAAGTTTGAGTTTGAATCATCCACCGAAGCTGGACTGCCATCTGACATTTCCGAGCCTCATTCCAGGGAACATAATCATGAAGAGCCTGAAACTATTCCTGTTGTGACTTCCACTACAACAACCACCACAACTGAAGCACCT
>JAQIWN010005232.1:0-10142 GCA_034699025.1 Entomobrya cf. arborea Gr-Col-00668 | reverse complement strand
CATGGCTATAAAATATATACTAAGTTAACTGTTTTAGATTACATGGTTTATAACTTTGAACGGATGCCTGAGTTAACAGAAGCTGTAATAGTAGTAGGAGAGAAAGATAAGCAAATAAATATATGGTCCAAAAACAATAGATTGGTTATTACTAGCAATACCGAAATTGATATGTATTATTCGAGGATTGATCACAGAACTGAAAACTTAATGAGGAAGGATATAAATTTAATATCATATTTGTGGAATAACACTGAACCGAATCTGGAATTACGTAATATTATCGTTCAACCTCTTAACTTATTGCGACCACTTGTTCAAATTGGTTTATTGACGATGGTAAATGCTATGTGGTCCCTTAATTACGCTGGGTTCTGGAAAAAGCAACAAAAATTCATTTTAAATGACTTGAAAAAATGTAACAAAACTGCCTGGATTTTACCAGATTATCAAGCCCAACATTTGACACGAGTGCTTTATCAATCAGGAAAGCACTCAGATGTGGGCGTCACTAAGTATTTTAATCCGCATTTCAATTTTTATTTATATGGCCTAACGTCTTCTACATTAATTCGAAGAGTACTTTCGATTCCTGGCTCGGGATTGTTCGAATGGTGGTCAAATTTAATTAATAGGACAGATCTTGTAAGGCGCAGAGAAATTGAGCCACCGGTCAAGCCCAGTATGTCTGGAAACATACAATTAATATTTTTAATTTTAACTGTGGGATTGTCAATTGCACAAATTAGTATGATTTTTGAGTCACATGGATACATCATTAGAATACTTAAATCAATTTATGGCTTATTTCGTGATACCCTTAAATATGTTAGTCACTAATTAAGATATTGAACCTTAAAAAGTTTTTTTTGGAACAAATGTGAATATAGACAATCTTGCTAGTGTTTCATAGTCAGCTTGTTTTAAAATGGGTGTATGAAATATATTAGAAACAAATGGGTACCATTATAAACAAGAAATAAAACTTTTTTGCAAAAATGTATAAATCAGAGGCAAAATTTTTCGATACTTTCAATTACTGAACGAATGAATAATTGTACCCATTTGTACTAGTACTTTGGTAAAGAAAGGCCACTGTTTGTATTGAATTCAAAGACTGTCCGATTGACCCATATTTTTTAATCGATTTTATCTAATTGATGTTCCTTAATTTATGATTTAAAGAAGCCATTTGTATACGTACGAGTAATAGTATGTGGTTGCTCCAGCAGCGATGAGCTCAAAGTTCTGTACGTTACTTAATCGCTTTTGAGGAAGAACGGAAGTATCCTGTGATTACGACACTATTCTTCATCATCGATCCCAAAACACCATTTGGAACTTAAGGATGGACTTGGTTTTTCAGTTGAGAATTGGTCGCAGTAATTTGAATTGAACAGAAAACTACAAATTGTAATGTTTGAATCGTAAAATATAAATTCCGAAGATTGGATTATAAATAAAGGAGGTAAAACCGAAGTAAGACAAAAGAGTATTCGGAGTTTTCTTGGAGCTTTTTTAAAACTTTCTTAAATACAGGCTAATAAATAGTTATTACGCGGTTTAGATTTACAATGTTGATCTATGCAACCATATTATATATTTAGAGACAAAAGCTTCTGTCCATGTTTTGCTAAATTCTTTTTCGAAGTTGACCCCTTTTCTTAAATCGTCTTGTTAAAATGGAAGTATTGAAACAAGTACGAATATTATTTTTGATATTCCTATCTACTTGGTATAAAATGATTTGTGCAGTACCATGCAATGATACCTTCCAATATATAAATAGATTTAATGATTTGAATGAAGCCAATCCCAGGGATTTGATAACTGATGAGAATGATGACGGAAATATCAAGTCGAAAATGATAACCAGATTGCATAAAAGCTCAGAGCTAGCAAATCCTTAAGATAGAAATGCATTAGAATTACAAAATCTTTACGTTAAGCTAAAAGGCTTACAAAAGGATCCCTGTCTACTTGTAATTGACAACTGGCAAAACGTAAACATCGAACAAAATACTGCGATTCCATCAATTGTTCGGATACCTGCACTAGTGTCTAGCCACAGAAAACTAGATGCGAGAGATTTACATTCGGAATATTTGGAATCAGTACTGATACCAACAAGAAAGAGTTTTTAAAACGGTAACTTTTCTGAACAAATGTTAATCTATGACAAATATCACAACTGCCCAAATTCAAGTTTCTACAATCCTCTGATAGAAGACAATATTAACGACGAATTTTTTGTAGATTTAATTCACAACAAATTTATATTCAAGTCCAAACCATGGCAATGGGAAATTCAAGTGAGCCTCTTAATGCCAGAAAGAACATTTGGTGTAAAGCAAAGTTTTTCCAGGTATGTTTCGATACAATTATGATTTCGTTTTTTAAGTTCATACAAAGCACCCGACAAAATGTTTACTGGTCTTTTGACTTTGATACGACAGAATAGTTAGATTCACTAATTTTGATGGGTTGGATGTCATTTCCAGAGTCAAACACACGTTATACTTTACAAAACAGTGAACACGTGAGTGGACGAATCCATTGCAGAAACAGCAGCTTGTTTGATTTACCTTGTGTTATTTCAACTATTGCAACTAACTTTTGCATCAATTGCCCTTTATATAGGGCTGTAACTTACAGTCTTGCGGCCTATCCTCCCTAAGGAAAACCCCCTAATACAAATCCCCCCCCCCAAAATTCATCCACCCTAAAACATATCCCTCCTAATGTTTATCCCCCTGTACCCATCCCCCCAAAAACATAAGTTTCATGAATACATATAAATATATAATATATTACCATACTTAAATGTACATAGTCCTAAGACCACTGTTGTAATAATTACTACGGAATGCAGCCGGTAATACCCTGGTAATTAAGGTAAATACAAAGACAAGCATGTACTTTACTTAGCAGACACAATAAGTATCATAATGTAGACTAAATGTAACGAATAATTACCATTTTTACAACCCATTAAATTGACAGTATTGTCATTATTGTTCTTGTGAACGCAATGTCAAAGCACAATATCCATTAAACTACGATGGGGCTTTTGTTGCGTAGTAAAGTGTAAAAAAATAAAATACTTAGTATGCACACACCTGAACCAAATTAGATGCCAAATATTGCCAATTATGCTATTGTGTAGTGTTAGGTGAGCTAGTAAAATCTCACAAAATATTTATTCAGTGGTTGAATAAGTAAGTTCCCAGTAAAGGATTACCCATATAATTGATTATGTACAATATACGGAGCATAAGTGATGGTGATATTAAGAATAACTATCGATAATATCTGTACAGACAGAACAGTACAGAATGGTTTAAAATGCTATCTGAAAATAAGGGAGGTACTTTTCCTACGGGAAACTATCCCATCAAAGCAAAATTACTGATGAAGGGAAGTCCGTTTACACTACCGGCATTTTTGTGGATTAACTTCGTTACTGTTGTAATACTTATACTTTTGTGCCATTCAAGTCAAGTTGCTGATGCCCGCGTGATTATAAAAACGGCTGGAAATGGAGGTACGCACAGTACAATACTAACAAGGTACAGTTCCGAGGTGCCGTTCGTACATGATCTAGTCACTAGTTAAATTATGTTCGTAAGTGAGTTGAAAATAAATATTTGTTTTCATTTTTCTGCAAAACTGATATTTGTCTTGATCATAGATTTGCAATTCATAAATTATTTAATTTACAAATAACTACGAACTTAATGTGCCTACTGGCTTGCTTGAATCGTAGCGGCACCACGGGACTATACCTTGTAAAATTAACTTGAGTAAATTTATTATACTAAATATTGCCCCAGATTTAAATTTAGTAATTTTAAAGTGTTAGACGAAAGATTAAAGCACGGACTACGCAAACTTGCTTCAACCGAACAAAGTAAGGACCATCCCAAACATGTAACAGCACGTACCCCAGATACTAGCACTAATGAAGACCCATTTGAGTAATAGATTTTATAAATATGACTAACTACGTTTTTATTTAAAAACTATAGAATGATTTAAATTATGTGAATGTTCAATAGATCAATGGAAGCTAACCGCGAAGCATTTCTGAATGTACTCAATGAAAATTCTAAGCATCCCCACCGCAGGCGTTCCTTTAAGAGTCATTCAGACGAAATGCATTTAAATTTTGATGACAAGACACATAAATGGACTCTCACAGAGCAGCAAAGTGATGAATGGTTTATAAACCGAGGTTAAAGGTCAAAGTTTACTTTAACTAAACCTCTACCTTTATAAATGTGATATTCACTGCACAAGGCACAAGTAAAAAGGTAAACCAATTTTGGGGGCCAATCGAGCAAAAACTATCGTTAAGAAAGATGTGAACTAAGCAACCGGATTTGCATTAACATAGTTTCTAAAAGGACCACTTGCGTTAAGTGCTATTTTTGGGCCAAAATTCAAAAAATCATTTTCTCTCTAGTTTTGTTAAGCTGATCAAGGGTATTAATCCTGTGAAGGTTTTACCTCAAATGGACCACCTAGTCAAAAGTTATAGGCTGTCAAAGTTTGAAGAAAAATCCGAATAATGAATTTAAAAAAACAAATCTTTTTTACTTTAAAAAATCATAACTTTTAAATCTTGCGTGCCGAAGCTACAAGATAGATACCATTGCCTTGCAAAGAGCTTTGGCTTTAAGATAAGTACAACTACAATGCAACTTTATCCACTATAAGCACAAAATCTGAGTCAAAACATGGAATGATAAATCAAAAATTGGTGGTCGGTTTTGCTTTTCCGACTTTTGCACCTAAATCTGACAACGGTACAAAAGGTGTCATATGTCAAAGTGTTCACCTAAGTCTCCTCTACTACACATGTTGTACCCTTAACGCTATTCCTACACTGCTTTGAGTAATGTTCTGTCAAACATATAATTCATCAATTTTTAAAGGATTCATGCAATTTGAGGAGGTCGTACTCATCCCAATGTTTGAGTTCGATCAAGGGTACAACATGTGTTGCAGAGGAGACTTACAAGGAGAGCTTTCGGTTAGTCCATCCGAAATCCAATTGAAAACTACATTTTCTTGTATAGTTTTTGATGCTGAATAATATGGAAATTATCATTTTTCCGAATGCGCCTGTGTGTTAGGACTGTAATTTACACTAATGCTTAAAAACGCAAGCTTAAGATCTGAAGACGGTTGCGATGCTGTGCGTTTTTAAGCATTAGGATAAATGGCAGTCATAAAATACAGGCGCATTCGGAAAAATGATAATTTCCATATTATTCAGCATCAAAAACTATGCAAGAAAATGTAGTTTTCAATTGGATTTCGAATGGACTAACTTAAAGCTTCCATTGTTAGTTGAATACTTTGACATATGACACCTTTTGTACCGTTGTCAGATTTAGGTGCAAAAGTCGGAAAAGCAAAACCGACCATCAATTTTTGATTTATCATTCCATGTTTTGACTCAGATTTTGTGCTTATAGTGGATAAAGTTGCATTGTAGTTGTACTTATCTTAAAGCCAAAGCTCTTGGCAAGGCAATGGTACCTATCTTGTAGCTTCAGCACGCAAGATTTAAAAGTTATGATTTTTTAAAGTAAAAAAGATTTTTTTTTTTAATTCATCATTCGAATTTTTCTTCAAACTTTGACAGCCTATAACTTTTGACTAGGTGGTCTATTTGAGGTAAAACCTTCACAGGATTAATGCCCTTGATCAGCTTAACAAAACTAGAGATAAAAAGATTTTTTTGAATTTTTGCCCAAAAATAGCCCTTAACGCAAGTGGTCCTTTAATTTTTTGTTCTTAAACGATTGGACTTTTTGAGTGTTCTCGTGTGTATTTGATCATTTGTTTTATAAATGTTTTAAACATCCAATAATATTTTTTCGTAAAACTCAATAAGGATGTTGGCATTTTAAAAATATCAAAGCCCGTTTTTGTTAATTGCGTGGTAATCTTAAGAATAACCTTTGTGATGGTTTACTTGCCTGAGAGGCAGAATTATATCAGAATTATATCTTCCCTCAAGCGTATTTTTAAAAATTATGGTTACTAATTTACTTTAAGGTAACTGACCTGCAAACAGTTACAAATTATCTTACAAATAACTAGCTTATCGTAGTAATAGTAGCACAATTAAGATCATAAGAAAGCTTTACTGTTTTTCAATAGAATATTTTTCACAAAATGGTTTATCGATTACTATGCAAAAAAGATTTTTGCTCTTAAAGCCTCACACTTTCAGTCCTTAAGTGAAATTGGTAACTGAACGCAATGAGGAACGTTTCAACTTTATAAAATGCAAAATTCTGTTTTCAAAATACCCTTTTTAAACTGTTCTATAATTACATTTAACTTTCGTTCTAGCAGCACATTTTTTATTTTAAAAAGAAATCTGTGTTAAAAAGAAAAGGGGAGTTGTCAGACGCTTTAAGGCATAAAAATATATTTATTCTATGTCGTCCTAAGACGAAAAAATTAAATTAAAGTAAATTTTAGACTAAACCCGAAATTTCTGTTGTGGGTGAAGTCAAACTGTCACAATATTTTTTATTAGTTGCAATTAATGAAAGGAAGAATTAAATCTGGACATACATTTGGAAAATATCTTCCTAGATACGAAACTATTTACATAAAATATTGTACTATTTTTTATAGAAAGCTTGTAAAAATAAGTCATAGTTTTACTGATATGATGATGATTTCATTAATAATGCAATTGATGTCTGAACAAATTAACTTAAACAAGAATGTTTAATTTTAAACCTTTAGTAAGAATGGATTAATCAATCTATTAAATTTGATATCAAGTAAACTTTAAAAAGTTGCCTTGTCTTTTTATCGGATAACTTGGTTTAGTTTTTGTATGAGCCAGTAAACTAATAAAGATTGGATTTAATGCAAAATCAATTAAATTTCTCTCCGTACAATAAATCTAACTATTTAGTTTCCCGCTACTAATTTGTAAAGGACATGCAAAGAATAGAACAATACATTTGATAATTTTGTCTTGTGTTGTTTCACGTCTAGATTAATTTACGTTTCGTCTTCCGCCTACATATATCATAAAAACCCCTCTTACAGTTCTCGGGTAAACTTGAGATTGTTTTACGAAAAATGAATTTCTGGAGATTTATAATTATCAATCTTGTCTTTCTTTTGGTTTTCATTAAAAAGATAAATGCTGATCAAGCGGTACGTTGTAAATAACAAACAACCTCATTATTTATTACATGTGGCGTGTATTGGTAAAATTATTTTATTTGTTAGGCATGTGCTAAAAAATGTCCGAAATCAAATGGGCCATCGGAATGCGGCCAGGGACACGACAAATACGATAATAAATTATACGATTCAAAATGTGAGCGAGAATGTGCAGGTACGTAAATAACATAGATTAAATTTTGTAAATTTTGATGCGATAAAATAATCTTTGTTTTTTGATAGGTGCCAAAAAAACAAAACAAAGCCGTTGCATTTCTAAAAGTGGTAAATAAATAATTCACAGATTTGTTAGTTTTAATATTATTTTTGAATATATGTTAACGCATATTTTCACTTTCTCTGAATATATTTCATGTAACCATTTTTTATAAATATATTAAAAATTAAAAATCAATTTTTAGCAACCAATTTCACACCAAATCTCAAAAATGATGCCAAGTGTCAATATAATGCCACAATTAACCCCATTGATTGCATTAAACTGCTCCGTTAGTTCATTTTTTCATTGAGCATTTCTATTCTTGAATAAAGCTTTATAACAAAACTTTGATTTTAAACAAATCAGGTGTTTTTGGCCAAATAAAGCTGTGATATTTAAAAATACGAATAAGTGCGGAAATTTATTAATATTTAAGTTAATTTGCTGGAATATATAATTCAATCAAATCCAAGTCGAAATTAGCCAAACATAATGAATAATCCAGTTTATTTTATGATCAAAATTAATTTTTCAGAAAGGTTAATCTGACCAGACATACCAAAACCCGCGGGGAAGTGTTTTAACGGGTTTTAATGGGTTAACAAGGGTATGCGGGTTTAAATAGGTCTTTACTTAAAATTTGAATTTGGGGCACATTATTTTACTCTATGGCTCGTATATGCCCCATCTTAATTTTTTAAAACCTATTACAAGAGTTTAAACGGGTAAACCCAGCCCACAACAAAATATGCTGCCATATCTGAATCTGACATTACAATGAATGTTTTCAGGTTTATTGCATTATTTCAGAAATTTATTGCTTGTAAGCTTTAATTTGCAAGGGTGTGATAAGAGTTTTTCAATCTTTTGAACATGGCATTTATTACTTTGTAGATAATACTTGATCGTGGAATTTTTTGAATCTAAGGTTGCCTTAAAACTGAATAGAGCCAACGATCGTATTCTTGAAATGAATGTTTTGCATTTTCTTGTAGTTTTTAGAAAGATTTTTTAAATTTGACAGAAAAAAACATCAATTATTATTATGTGTCGCTGTATTTGTATTTAAAGAAATCCAGTTGGGTATGCAGTAAATTGTAAAATCAGAATTAGCTACATACGAATTCATCATAAAATGTAACATTTCATATTCAAAGTGGCCAATTAAGGTCTACTCAGAATCGTTTTTAGTAAAGACAGCACTTTTCTATCTGGCAAGTTAAAATTTCATTTTTATCATACATCTGTCAATCTACTAGACGAGAAAATCACTTAATTTAGAATCTTACCTGGTTTTTTGAAAATCGTACTTGTTATCTATAATCATCTTATAAAAAATTTAAAAAACCCCAAGTGGAATATTTATAGTTTAAGATTCAATTTTTTGATGTCTTTTTCACGGACTATTCGTTGAAAAAAAACAAAGTGTTGCTTCAGTAATATATTTTTCAAAATTATGGTTAATAATTTGCTATAAATTTATTTGCTTCGATATATTTTCACAATTTATCATACAACTGACATAATGTTTTTGTTAATCGAATCTTAAATTACATCATAACAATTTTTTTCAATGGAAACTTTGCACAAAACGGTTATTTAATTAGTATTACTAATTACCGGTATTATTTTAAAATCTCCTGCTAGCAAATCTAGAATAAAATTAATAGAGAAAAAAACCAAAAGTATTTTAAGCTTTACATTGAAATCTTTTAAAAACTGATAAATTCAAACTTTATATTACAAATACAGTCAAACTATCTATTTGTTGCTGAACACATGTCTTGTGAGATGTGATCGAAAATGAAAAAGGCTATTTCCAAACCACTTAACTTTGCTAAATTTCTAAGCCACTAAAAGGATATTTTTAACTGTCTAAATTTAAGACTAAGAGCAACCAAAAGACACAAATCAAATTCCAGTAATAAATAATGGCAAAATTAAAGAGAAATGCTTTCCTGAACAAAGTATAAAAACGTTTCAAGTTTCGATTAAAAGACAATCATTTCAAACGATTTTGTAGTACATGTTATAATTTTTTCCAAATTGTAGTTTACTTATGAACACCAGCTTTATGTCTGTAGATTTCTTTTCGTTCCAAATGATTTGTCACATTGGTCACAAGGATATGTCAGGCTTCTATGCAGCTTCATGTGACCTCGGAGACTCCCCTTTGCAGCCAAATAGCTTTTTACAAACTCCACTTTTAAATTTTAATTGTGAATTCTTTCATGGCTTTTTAAAATCATTTTATGTGCAAACGTTTGTTGACAAATTAAACATTGATATGGTTTTTCTCCAGTATGGGATATTATGTGGTGTTTCAGACCAGTCCATGATGACAAATATTTTCCACAGAGTTTGCATTCATATGGCGTTTCTTTTTTATGGGTATTTAAATGGCTCATTAGAGTGGACAGGTGTATAAACCTTTTATCACAAACTTTGCATTTGTAAAGCTTTATTTGTTTGTGAGCTCGTACATGCCCAATAATTTGATCCTTTCACTTGCAAAATATTTTTTGCAAATATTGCACTGGTGGGACCGTAACACGGATATGTTACTTCTAAACTTGTCATTTTGGCAGAATATTTTAATTCAAAAGTTCACAATCACAGCATATAGTAACGACATAATTCATTTTATGTTAGAAATTCTATTAAAATTAAACTGTATATAATTAAAATATTTCAACATTAAAAACAAACAAGCTTA
>JAQIWN010005231.1:0-10143 GCA_034699025.1 Entomobrya cf. arborea Gr-Col-00668 | reverse complement strand
TCAGCTTAAAAGAATACTTTGTTTGCTATATTTAAATTAACTGTGGTGCCACAGAATAAATTAAATTAATAGTTAAATTTAAATGCTATATTTAAGATTTACGTTATAAGTTATGTGTAAATTATTTTGCGGTGTCACATTTCCTTGCTATTAAGGTTCTGTTTGAAATTGGAGATGTCCTAATCCAGATTTTATCTTTAAGTTTTTCTTTTCCGGAACAATATGTCAACGATAATTAATGCAATAATTACATGTGAGTGCAATGCTCTGCATGTTTTGGTATTGACAACAATATGGGTTAAAAATAAGTCCAGCTTGAAATAGAAGTCTGATCCAAATCGTTTGAATATTGTATGCAAATATACTATTTGCACAAAAGAGAACGTAGAAACATGAATTGCGTATAATACTGCACTGTAAAATAATACATTTTCAGCATCTCTGGGTCCTCAGTTTGTTCAAACTTTGCGTACGTCTTGTTTAATTTGATATATTGTTTATCCATCTCTTATATATGCTTGCTTTCGGATTAATCTCACATCCATCAGCTTAATTATATTTTTTTCTGGTTTTAACTCGTTAAAGGTATTATTATCCCCTTTCCTGGTTGGTTTATTCATGATGATGATGATTATCAACCCACCATAGTATACTGAACTAAAAAAATAAACATGTTCGCTATACCGATGTCTCGTTTCTAAATATAACCCCAGGCACCATGACATCCCACACACAACTCATTATCACACACACACATAACGAAACATGATAACTTTGCTTGATTGGTGAAAACAGATCAATACCAACCGAAAATAATGAAGTACTATTTCAAAAAAAAAATATGATGAAGCAAGTTACACTACAATAACTCCAATCACCATGACAAGAACGATAGTTTTGAACAACAAGACTATCACAATTATACACTCCAAGACAACTATGAAAGTCTTCTCCTCGTCATTTTATAGGAGTTCCGAAAGCAACAAACTTGTCTAAGGAAGCGCCAGCTGTGACAACACAAAAAATGACAACGTTGAGATGTTGATAATAATATTGTTTGTGTACATATGTATTTTATATCATGTTTCCAGTCATCCACTTCATTTTTCTCATAAATTTGATATAGAGACACTTGTTCAGAATTCTCATCATCTTCTCAACATAAAAACAACAAAGTGGACTCGAGCAAAAATAAAACTAATATCGACAGACAGACTTACAAAAAAAATGCATTTCCACGCACTCATAACGTTGAATGTTATTCAATTTAAAAAGCTTATAACCGTACAAGTTTGTTATCGCGTGCAAAAAAAATTGAAAGGGATGCCTTTGCATTTTCTTCCTATTTTTGTGCATGAAAATATCCAAACTTTTATTTATTTTAGCCTGGCTTTTATCCTCCTCGTTGTGTGTGTCCTTGCCCTGTCGATGAAATTGAAAGACTAGCTTTAATTAAGATGACGGCTCAAGATTCCTTTCTCTGAAATCGATTTGCTTTGGTGCATGCTGTTCTGCCACTGCCTGTGTTTTGTAACTTACAATGTTAAGATCACTTGATACACAGAAAAAATAATAGTCTAAGAAAAAAAAATGTATAAATGTTTGTTGAGTGAAGAAGTTACAAGCCATGAAATTCATGTCATGAATAACCAAGTCAAGAGAACGCAGCGGCGTGTGCACAATATTTATCTGAAGCCAAGCTATGCACTCCAGCTGAGCTCTTATACTACTGATGACGATGATGAGTGTATAATGAGAAGTTGTGGGAGCCGACTCATTGGAATCGTGTCATTTTCTTCATCTTTTCGGCCTCCATCTTTGACGTGAAAGTAGCAGTGCGCATCAAATGAAGTCAGTCAACTTCATCATCGTCATCGCGATTATTGTCTCCAGATCTCAAGCAAACATTTTTTCTGTCTGAAAATTGCAAAGGAGCACACAACTAAAATATTTTTCTGCTATTGCATAAGATAACACACATAAATAAATATAAATGCAGGAGAAAGTAACTCAAATGAAGAGATAGTAGAGTGAATCAGGAGAATACGCTGGTTTTTCATGATGAATAGGAATGAAACATAGGAAGAGAGAGAGAGAAATGGCTTTGTGTAAAGAAAACAAATGATCATCGTCCCTCATTCTGGTATTTTCGTCTCTCTGTGGCTCTTGCTTGGTATTTTCTGGTTGTTTCTACGCGAACGAGTTCTATTTAATTCTTTAGTAGACGTAGCACCAATAATAATAGTTACAGTGTATAGCTTGCATTGCACCATCATCGTAATACTTCTAGCACCATGCACACACTTTTGTGTTTTTCCTTTGACGAGATGTGTGACATCTTATATTACACAAGTCATGTAACAAAAAAAACCGACAAGACGAAATGGTAATATTCTGGCCAGTGAACCAGTCATGCATTTTATGGAACACTTGTGTGTGAACGGAAGCAAAAAATAAACTGGTTGTTGTTGGTTTCATGGCGATGGTGGTCCGTCGGCGGTTGCAGAATCAGCAACGACAAAAAGCTACAAACTAGATAAAGAGAAAACGAGTAGCAGGAGAAAAACTAACTTAAAAGAATCAAGCAGGGATTTTATTTGAGATGACAATGATACATACATCCATTTATTTATTCTAACACAACAAAGCAAAGTCACAAAGAAAACTTGTGCTTTTCCTTGTTACTTTATCATCTTCAGGTCAAAGAATGTCCGACCATTGCCATCATTGAAACAATTTGTAATGTTATTTTTCTACTGGTGTACCTTCTCAAGTTGCATTGAACCGATTAAGAAGAAAAATAAATGCTTAATGGACAATGTAAGCCTCTTTTTGCCTCTTGTTTTTTTATTGTAGATCACATAGATAACGAACGTGTAAAGATGTTTGCGTAGTGTAAAAGCACTTACTTTCTTTCTTTTTTTGCAATACTTAAGTGACAATATTCAGTACCTTTGTCCAATTCTTGTAAACGTTTTAGCTTCAATTTTTATTCGTGAAAGTTTTAAGAAACAAAATTAAAATATATCAGGCTGCTATGGTTGCATTTTTTGGAATATTATCCTTTTGAATATTCATATGCATCAGCAGCAACTGCTTTTATTAGGCGTCATGAATATAAATAAAACTTTCGTGATGTGATGAAATCAGCCAAATTTATTATTGGCAGTTATTTCTGGAGAAGAGTGGAAATAAACTGAATCTTAAGGGATCGTTTTATTTCATTTTTTCTCGCTCGGATCTGTTTCTAAGTTTTGTACAAGTAGAAAGAATAGTATGTAGAGTATACGAGAAATGTAGTAATATCATGATTTCAATAAAAAGAAGAAAGAAAGTAAGATACATAAGATCAGACAATATACGATGACGATAATAACGAAGTTAGGATAGAAAAAAAATACGGCGACGCTGGTGATAAGAGAAATATAAAAAAACTAAGATACAGAAAGCATAACATTGAGTTTTTGAGTATGTTTGTGCGTCTATTCTTTCCATATGCATACTTTTATGTCTATATTCTAGTTAGTTTGTAGTGACGTTGCTCACTCACAATCAGGGAATCATCGAAGGAAAAAGGTCTGAAGTAGGGCTTAGTGAAGAGTAGGAGGGAAACGAATAAGTTGGAAAAAAAGAAAGCGCTAAAAGATGCTTTTAGAAAGAAAGTAACGTAAAAGTAATAAAGCAGCAGCTTTTCTTCCTTTAGATCTGTAGAAAGTTGAAATTTTTAGTATATTCTGAGTGTAATAACCAACAAACGACATCGATACCACTTTCACCATCGCAATACCTCCATTACCATTTGCTATGGTGGCACTACTAGTACATAGTTTGACAGCTATTTTGCCATTTTTTTCTTCAAACATCCCTCTAATTTTAAAGAAAAAAGTAAAATGGCTGTTTGTTGAAGCTATACAGTTACAGTTTTGCTATTAGTTTGACTGGCATAGATCTCATCTCTTTCTTACAGTCCTTTTCTTCATTATGAATAAATGCCTGTACTTTGGTCAGTGTCCTTCTCTTTTTTGGTGGACGTGGTTTTTATTTCCTTTTGTCATTTTCTCTCTTCCGATGAGGAAGAGAAAAGAAACCCTAGACTTGGGTGAAAGTGGAACGTTCTCACAATCAGCAAGAGTTGAGTTACAGTTTTGATGATAGTAGTGCTAGTGGTTAGGTTTCGTTAAAGTTGTGCCACAGTAGAAATAGTCAAGCTGCTACTACTCTTAACTTTTCCTTCTACAGATTTTCGTAGATAGATGTCTGTTCATGTCGGACTAGACGCTTGCGTCAGCTTTTATGCATGCATACTTGTACATTATCCTTCTGGCATGGCCTAGCTAGAGCTTCGACTTGACTCCTTTTTTTCTTTTCTCCTTCCTTTTTGGCCTCGCATGAGGATGTTGTTTGAGATGATCATGATAGCTTGTAGCACAACCTAGTTCTCTGGAAGAAAATCGTAGCAGAGTTAGTAGCTGAAACAATTCCATATAACAAGTAAGTAAGTATTCCATACATGTTCGTGCCAAAAGGCGGTGAAACGAGAACCAAAACCCAAAGTAAAAAGGTCTTATGTGAATGATAGTATAAGAAACTACAGCTCCAGCCCTGCTAGTAGTATGGATACGGAAGGAGCTATGCTACTTCTGTTGATGCTGCATCTCTAGCGAGCTCTATCACTCTCTCTTTTTCGCAGATTCCCAACCACCCTTCCTTTTTTGGTGATGTGCTTTGCACTGAAAAACTGTTACATCTTGGATGTGAGCACAAGTGCAAACCAAGCTGCTGCTCTTTCATGCTTTTTCCGCTGCTGGCGGCACTACTACTCTGCTATTCGTGTGGTGGTGATGATCATCATCACAAAGATGTTGATTCACAGTTCATACTTTTCACGTCGCAGCAGCCCTTACTGATATTGCTACTTGCCGGGTTTAGTTGAGAGAATAGTTGTATACATCGTCTCACCCAGTCCTCAGCAGCTACTTACTTTCTTTTTAAGTCTCTCACAATAAACACACACGGAGATACACGCTCTCCCTGCTAGTCGCACTTTCTCCCATTATAAATATTTTTAAGGGATGTTTCTGGTTTGACTTGTAGGGACTTTATTAACGTGTGTCATACTCTATCACTTTTCTGGTGGTAGATTCTTTGTTGTAAAACCAGTTGAAAATTCTTAAAGTTTGCGTGAGTGTTTTTGGCGTCTTTTTTCAAGTGAAACAGTGTCGCTAAAGAAAAAAACTAAAAAGGGTTTCTCAGCATTCATCTCAGATAGTTTGCTCACGTAAAGTGTTTTTCAACTTGTTGTGTACAAAAATGTGCGCTAGTAGGTTTAAGAAAAAAGTCGATGGAGGCAGCAGGCAACAGTCAATTCATGGCTGGGATGATAACTATGACGCTTTACATTCACGTCTGCCATGAAGAGAATGTCAGTGGAAAAGCCACCTCTTTGCCGAACATTGTATAAGTGTGCGAATACATGGCTGTGATCCTATTGTACAATAAAAATAGTAATACTGGGCAACTACTTCTCTTTTAGCTTTCACTTAATTATTTGTGTACTCGACTAAAGAATATTAAAACGTTCTGTTTCTTTCTGGTGACATGAAAGGATCTAGAACTGGAAGCGGCTTTGTTGTTGTATCTTCCCCATCTCTTATCTTTCTGGCCAAACAACTACAAAAACTGGTTTAAATAAGAGCGTACAGGTTCTACGTGATCAAAGGGTGCTTAATACTAAAAAATACAATATTTGTATACATTATATTGTATCTAAACATTTTTTACTCTTAAAGTTTGTGATTGTTGTTGGTGATGCTCTACAAATTATAAGACACGTTGTTAGTCAGCGTCTATTTGTGCTGCAGAAATTTTAAATGACATCAAACTGAAAACATTGGATATACTTTTGTGTCTTTAATAAACAATGGGGTGCAGCATTTTTACTTTTTTGTGAAAGTAACCAGAGAGTAGATTTTGCTGGAACATGGACCTCTCTTCAACTTGGACAAGTTTTCATCGTCGACGTAGCCAACGAACTCTTGTACTTGTTTGTATGTAAAGAGTGAACATATTATGTTTACTGTCCATGCAAAAATGCATAGTATTATGCCTTTTAGTTGGTGCTGTTAGGAATAAAATATGGAGAAAAGTAACTAGAAACAGTAAACACAAAAAAGAATGAATGCGTATTTTAGACACTAGTGCATATGCATTTTTAAAGTTGGTACAATATGGCCAGTGTAGTGAGAGATCTTGTTTAATACTTTATGATAAACATGTATTACCTTTAATGATTTTTTTCTTCATATTTTAAAGATTGTGAAAGTAATGACGTAAGAATGTTTAGTTCTACAACAAAAAATGCCAAATTCCAAGCTGTCTCAAAAACTCATTCATAAAAAGGGAACTCGGAACCTTTTTCCATGTTCTTTCATCGTATGCTTGCTATCACATTTTTCTACGCTCTCATCTTTCAATAGCACTAGAAAGTCATGAAAGTGTTTCTTCAAACTAAAACTGAGATCAGATTTGTATAAGAGAAGCTAAAGTATTAATAACAGCAGTAGCAGATCAGCAGGCAAACATATTATGATATTTTTTTTTGTTTTCAATCTTATTTCTTCCGTACCCAATCCGATATCCAGGTCACTTTCTCTTGAATACACAAGCATTCATCATCATCTTTTTTATGCATCCATGTATTCTTGATGAAAAATAACACCATATATACAACAGTAGTAATCTTTTGTGTAGGCATTCATCCATCCAAATAAATCTGACTGACTTTTTTGTCTGAGAGTTTGCTTGCTTATTTCAAAGGGCGGATTGAAAGTTAGGTTATGAATAAGCTTTTCAGCTTTTATACTCCTCCTCTCTCCATCTTCTGTTATTCCACATGATCATACAATGATGAATCCGTCATTTAATCTGAATAGTGGTATGTGTTACGTGTGTGGTTGGAAAGAAGGATTATATATTACTTGAGAAGAGATCCTAAGAGAGCCGTATATTTTTTTCTTAAAAAAACAGCAAGTTTATGAAAGATTTATGATTTCTCACAAAAAGATAAAGGTTACTCACCACCACCACAGCCACAAAGAAGATGTAGTAAGAAGGATAGAGAATGTATGTAGTTCTGTGTTTGCATTCAAGTATGATGAAACATGTAGATATATATCCCATATTCAAAAAAAAATATTCCATAAACCATAAATAGAAAAAATTTGATTCATCTATCTAAAAATAATGCATGCATCTTCAGTTTTTTTCTTTGGCTAAAACTAATATTTTACAAGTATTAAGTAATAAACCGCAAGAAGTAACAAACTGCCCTTTTCCATACCAAAAAAGGAAGTGGAAAGTTTTTGTTGTACCTTAAAAGTAAAAGTAAGTCAGTTGTGACTGTAAAGTTCAGAGAAAGTTTGGTAAAGTAGCAATGACGCCAATTGTACCCTTACCAGATTTTGTTTTAAAACAACATTTATTTTCTCTCCTTTCACCTTTCTCTATTGTTCTCCTCTTTCCAAGGGAAAATATATAAGTTGGAAAATCACATCAATCTCAGATTCCCCCCAAAAATACATTACCTGTCATGTTACCTAGCTCAATGACATTATCGCTCCTCTGCTGATGCGCTACTGCTGTTAGAAAAGGTATACTATCTGTGAAAGTCAGGCGCAAATACATAAACACGGTGACAGTGTGAATTTACTAAAAAAATAATACCTAGGCTTTCGTAATCTAGCTTCATGGAGTTTCGGAGGTGGCAAAGCGAGTTTAGGTATATACCATGTTATTCACCTACGCATACATACAATACATATATCTGATGTTGATGATGATTATGAAAAAGTGAGATAATGTGAATTTGCGGAGGAACACGATGAATCTACTCTAGCATTTTCTCTTTTTTTTTGTCTGATCACATCTCACTCTCTCCGTCTCCTCTTTATGCTATTCTCTAAAAATGCTTCATCAGTTGGTTGTGATCTGTCATCATAAAGCACACAAATACTTTATTACATGTGTGCAGTGAATCATGAACTTAGTGAGGAAGCGCTGTTTTGAGCGTTGTCGTTGTCGAGATGATTTTTGTAGAAATTGTAAATCTTCAACTTTATAACCGTCATGATGTATAATACCTATAGTAATAATGATGATGATGGTGATGACGATGACTATGACTGTAACTACGATTACATAAAAACATCAGAATCGCGCCAGCAGTACCATCACCATCATCTTGGGTTCCTTTTCCCTCAAGTTATTTTTCATTCGTTGAAATATATCAGTTGTGTAGGTGGTTATTGCTCTTCTAATTGTTCTAGTAGTGGTGGGTGATTTTAGTGTTTGCTGTGTCGTCGGTGCTTCTAGTGTGTGTAAATTTTTTATTAGTGTATCCTTCCTTTCAACACATTCGCCAAAACGGCGCTTAGATTTGTTCGGAAGGGTTGGCGCAAGAAACCCAGCAGCAGCAGCAGCGGTAGCACAGGAGACAGAAGAAGGAGGGGATTGGACACTGTTGAACCTCATATGTCAAGAGTATGGACGGTAGCAGATGATATCGACTATCAGTACAGCTTACCGATAGAGTATCTAAGATATAGGCAACATGTATGTCATCTTGAAATAATTTCATCAAAATATTATGCATGTATCCCTACTATATACCTTATAATTACATTAATTTCAAATTTTCGTATAGTCATGATTTGGCATTTTATACCCATTTACTTTTATATTAAGCGTCTGACATACTTTGACATTTACTTACTGCTATTATTATTATGCGCGTGGGAAAAGACGAGCAGAAGGTATTTTTCTACCTACATAAATAATAAACATACAGACAGGTCGAAAAAATAAAAACATGTGCAGCTCAGTAAAGTACTAGACTAGAGGCTTAAAACGCAAAAGTAGATCGGTGTTTGCTCTCGTTGCTATCTTATGATCTGGTTGAATATGTATGTAAGCAATGCCCTGATGATGTGATGTTTAAATAAAAATACTTTAAGTAGCAAACTGCCCTTCTCTCCTCTTTAGAGAATGGCAAGTGGGCTGTGAAAAAGAAAGATAAGACGACAAGGAAAAGTGGAGAAAAGAGAAACGGATTGTTATAGTTTTTTAATGTTCCTTTTACAGCTTACTTCATTAGTGTTTTGGTCTACCCACAGGCGTACGCGAGGAAAGAATACTAGGAAATGAGTACATTCTTGTGTATTACCTCCAGCAGATCAAGAAAAGTAGTGCTAAAACGACTTGTAGAATAATGTATGGAGTACAGTGATGTAAAAATAAAAACGCATAGACATGTATGTACACGTGCATATACATACGTCAAACACATCCACACACATAGAATCTTTCGTTTTTCTCAAGAAACTCGAAAATATACATACTCAATTGCATGGCACTCTTAGTCTGTTGCATTAGTCTTTCGTTAAAAATGTCACTAATAAAACGTATTCGTGTGAATCTATTTTTCAGATTGCTCACTACTTCAATATTTCCGTTTGGAAAACTCTTGTTCCTTTGTCGAAATTGTGTAAATAATGTGCTTCTGACGTTAGTTTCATTTCCTATTTTTATTAGTTGCAACTTGGGCGGATCTTGACTACTTGTAGTTCACTCGTAAAAAACATATTATCACTACTACTCGAACATACCAATCTTTCTCACTTTCACTTACATTACATTTCAATGACGCACTTAAACTGTGGAAAGTTGCAACAGCGAAAAAATATACCAACTAAAACTATGCTTTACTACGGTATTTAAATAAATTTCATTACATTCTTTCGCTCCCAACTCAAATAAAACTCTTTTAGTTACAGCTTTAAAGCATAAAATATGTGTTGCATGGGCACACTCATAGATCGACACACGATAAGTTACATTCATTTTGAAAGAAATAATTTACATTCAACTTATTTCCCTTTTTCTCAGCAATACAGTAACTATTTGAACAATTTACCTGGCCATTACTCTTCCTTTATATATTTCTTTAGTGGCTTAGTGCGCCCATCACGTATGCAAAGAACTTTGTAGAATCACAGTGTTAATCTCACTAATTACACCATGGAGACAAGTTGCTTCAAGTGAAAAGATTATTGCTATTATTATTACCGCAAATGCATATGTATACAT
>JAQIWN010005230.1:0-10145 GCA_034699025.1 Entomobrya cf. arborea Gr-Col-00668 | reverse complement strand
AATAAAATAAAAAGATAATATTATTTGTTATTTTAAATAACCAAAATAAAATAAATTATTTGAAATGCCGATCCCTGGTCCCTTGACTTTGGTTAGATAAAGTGAGCATTTTACGCGTAAGAAGAATAATAAGATCTCAAAATCTCAAGCATACGCATATACTAATGCTTTTAATATAAATTTACCCATTAATGGAATGGTAACTTAAAAAGAAGATGAAATATACTAGTACTGAAAAGAGTTTACTAAAAATGAAAAAGGGTTATTGGTGGATTTTTCTGTCTTCTCGTTCTCATCATGCATAACTTTACTCATATCATATCATAATTTAGCATTACATTGCCAACCGACTACTACTACTACCCCTGCACATAATAGGGCATTTGAGGAGATGACGGTTTAGGTACAGAAGAAGAACAGAGGCAGAACCTTGCATTGCTTTGGTATATTGGTATTGCTGGTGTTGCATTTTGCATGTTGGTGTTAGTGTATGTATTTTTGTTGAATTCAATGTTGCAGGAAGGGTTTTTTGTGTGGCTGTATCTGCTGCATGTACACGACAGAAAAGACAAATCTTTAAAAGCTTATTGTAATTTCGCTCATGCATTGGATGTTGTTGAATGGAATGAAGAGCTAGAGTCTACAGTTTACACACGAGACTTATGGTGACTGACTTGTGTGTGATGTTGGATGTGTTGGGAAAAATATCCTTTCTCAGATGTCCTATGTTCTTCTGTGATTTGTATTTGAACTAGTAAGTTCGTTAATTACGTAATTTTTCGTCAAGTTTAACTTGGATTCGGATGGAATTTTTAATTGAGATAAGATGAGATTCTGAGAAACTGTGAAATGTTGAGTAGTTTGTAAGTGAATGAGATAAATATCATGTAAAGGAAGACTCTGTTTTTTGATTACTACGTGAAGCGAAGTAAAAAAAAGTACATCTCTGAGCATTTTAGACTTGTAGTTGTAGATCGATTTTTTAATGTGATGAACGTGGATAGTTGTGCACAGACAACAGAGAAAGGAAGAGAAGTTAATATATTTTGCATCTGGTAAGTTAAGTTACAAGTTTACAAGGCAAGTTGTGTTAAATTAGTAGAATGAAGTATTTTTGAGGGTTTACTCAATTGGCCATTTAAAAGTTAAAAGCTGGGAATCAGACAGAGCTATTTAACCGTTCCGTAATTTAGGATTCCATAATTGCTAGCATAAAGTTAATGGCTCATTCTAATTTTTCTACTTGATGAATTTATCAATGATTTTTGCTGTTTGTATTCATTCCGAGGTAAATAATTCATGGGTATATTAAAAGATGATAAGATAAATTGAGGCTGAAAGATGAATTGATTTAGGATAGAAAGTGGTTGTTATTATAAAAGTTCGGTAAAAAGTTTATGCGTTTGTATTTTCTTGTTTGTTTGTAGGTCGTAAATGAAGTACCTATAAATGAAGACTAGAAATATTCACATCACACTGGAGAAGAAGAGCTAGAAGTGAATCTTCAAGAAAGGGTGGAGTTGTAAAATTTCCGTTGAGGTGCAATATTCAAAATGTCAGCCTCAAAAATTTTCAATGTAGAGTTTCGGGAGGATGGAGACTCGTCTAAGAAAGAAGCTGAGGGCGATAATGATGATAAGGATAGTAGTTCATCTGGAAATCGAAAACGTTCAGCTTCACCGGAAGCTACAAAGTGTGCAATTTGTCTCGGTGATGTAGTCAATCGAAGCTGTAGTAATACTTGCGTGCACCAGTTTTGTTTTGGATGTTTGCTGGAGTGGTCGAAAGTTAAACCTGAGTGTCCATTGTGTAAAAGTTCCTTCCGCTCAATTTATCACAATTTTCGCAGTAATAATGAGTACGATGAACATGTTGTGCCTACGCCAGTACCACACTTATCCATACGGTTCACCGCTTCTGGAGCAAATTACAGACTTTCTCCGTAAGTTCTCGGTTTTAATTTTGATGTCTTTAAAATTAACTTGATGTATTTTAATTCACTAAATCTTTGTAATCTCTTTATTGCAGGTTTATACGTGTATTGGAACGAGCTGCACATCATAACTCCCCACTAGCGCATGCATTTGATAGCGTTTCGATTCCTGCTGGGATGTTCCAACCGCCACCTCCTCCAGTTGTTCTTTCCACTAATCCATTTAATAATGGTTCCGGTAGCACTAGACCGTAAGTTTACTATTATACTAATGCCCTGCCTGTATCATTAACTTAAGGTGTTACTGGTGGTAAGCTAAGGTATTTTATTGAATATCTGTTTTTTTCTTTTAATTATAGTGAATATTTTGGAGACTTGGTCTCTGAACACCGAAGGGCGCAAGAAGAGGCTGTTCAGATGCCTGGCTACCAAAACCGACGCAGGCGATATGACAGAAACGAATGGGTACAACCGTTTGGTTCAACTCTACAAGCTGGTTCTGCGGTAATACAATCCATGGATTACATCCGAACCCATCCTGGAGCGACTAGTCGACTTCGCAATTGGCTATACAGGGAACTTAATGTTTTACTTGGCTTGTATCGGAGTAGAGATCAGGTATACTAGTATTAATTCCAGAAGGAATGTACTACTTAGTCTAAAATTCCAAAAGAAATCAGGCATTTTAAACCATTGTTTTTGTTTTCAGATGGCGTTTGTGTACGATTTAATTATGCACTTAATCAACCACTATGATGTTCGCTCCCGAGATTTTCGGGATATGGTCAGTAATTATTTCGGTGCTAAGACTGCACACTTCCAGCATGAACTTTTCCATTTTATATTGAGTGGGATGAGTATGGAGGACTACGACAGAGTAGCGGAATACCCTTCACCCGGCAGTTCGAGTCGAAACCTGGCAAGGCGAGATGCACCTCCTGAAGTTATTACAATAGAGTCAGATGACGAAAACAGTACGTCACGTAATCGTACAGATCCTCGCCCTCAGCCCCGACGACAAGAAGGAGACAGAGAAAATGATGACATCATTTTACTGGACACGTCCTCTGGTACGTTTGTACACATAGTTAGTAAATTAGTATAGTTAGTCGGTGGTAGGATTAGGGCATACAATATGCTAAATACATTGTTCGAGTAGTTAATGTAACCAGAACCAACTATTTATTTCTAATACAAGATGATGATGCTGCTTCAGAAAGATATCCAATGCGATCTCGTTTATCAACAAGCGTTCCAGGATCTAATAGAAGTTACGCAGATGTTGCTGCTGCACTTACCATCAGTAGTTTCTCCACTAGGATCAATGCATTGACTCAAGCAATTGATGGAGGAGCTCAAGAACCCAATAGAACAATGCCAGATCTAATAAGTATTGGACTAAATGATGGAGGTGATCGTGACCGTGGGCGTCAGCAAACAGGGCGTTCACTTAATATAGATCCGGAAATGCCTATCCTGGAGCCCCAGATCTTTCCTTTTGGTGCACTGGACAGTTTTCCCCCTGCCGAAGACAGCTTGACTACCATTGACAGATTGAGAGCTACAGCGGCTACTACAACGGTCTCAAACTCGTCTAGCAATCAACCGTCTTCCTTGCCTTCAGCGGAATCTATTAATCAAAACTTGATACGACCATCAGTGTTAAGCAGCTCAAGTGGAAGGATTTCTAATAACGATATGATCAGAGCTTTGGAACCGGAGTTTGATATTAATCTCAATGTGTCTGTTGAAAGTTACTCCTCTCCTCCAAGACAGGTACATAACTTTTTCAAACATGTTTTTATTTTAAAACTTTGATATGAATTTAACTTTACTCTTTTTTGGTTTACTTCAGTCATCTAGACCATTGACTAGTCCAGATTTTCCTATTCTACAGCTGCGACGGAGCATTGGGGACAGAGATCGAAATGTTTGGGAACGAAGTAGTAGAACTGCAGCCGCAAGCACTGGTATAATTTATTTACTTACTTATCTCAAGTTTATTTCATAGGAAGCCTCATTGTTAATTGTGTTAATAGTTAATTCATGATTTTTTCTCATAGTTGGATGGCCGTCTAGCGGGTTCGGCAACGAAAGTAGACGTTCAAGTTCAAGAGGGACAGCAAATGCTAGCGCATTTGTTCCGTACGAACCTGAAGTTTCTCACTTGGTTAGAGAAGAACCTCCACGACCACCTAGGCCAAGCTGTATTCATGGAACTGGCGCTTCCCTTTTATCGAGCTCATCGGCGTCATCCTCAAGGGAATATCGTCCCACTTCACCGACTCCAGCGTTTAGAATCGATTTGTATCCACGAGGAATGAGCAGCTCTCAGGTGATGGATTTGTCTCGCTCCGCTGGACTAATTTCTACGATGTCTTCGAGTCGATCAACTACTACTTATGTAGCTACTACTGCAGGTTCAGATTGCATGTCGTCTTCTGGTCACGCATCCTCAATGATGGATGCAATCGCAGGCCCCTCATCGGCAAGTTCCATTGCTCGGTCATTTATATCACAGGAGCGAAAACATACTCCAGCAGAAACAAATGACAATGAATCTGATGCTGATGAACTAGAATGTTTGGGATCTTTCCCAATAGAAAAGAAACCACCGTTAGCAGTTATAACATTATCATCTGATGATGAAGAGGAATCACGTATCAAGACAGAAAGGCAAACGTATGAAAACAAACAAGAAAGACTGAATTTACTCGTAAGTAAACAAACGAATACGCAGATATCAAGGCAAAGTAAGAAGCTTTTAGGAAGGAAGATTGATTTATTTTATGTTTTGTATTGCAGTCTTCAGATGATGAAACAAATCTTCTCGACGGGTTCATGAACTGGGAACATTCTTTAGGTAATGATTTCAACCTTTTGGAGGAACCTCCTTCGCCACCAGTTATCGACTTCCAATCGTCTTCGTCGTCATCAAGTTTTCTAAATATTGCTCCAACACCACAGCTAACAGCAATTAGCTCTGCAAGCGCTCGCAGGAGTTCTCTGTCGGGTTCTGCAGTCATTTCAATTCCAAATATTCCTAGCTTTAGACTCTCAGTTAAAAGCAAGACAGCATCACAAAATTCTGGAGAAGCTACTAGTAATCAGCCCGCAGCTTCAAGTGGGAGCAGTGAGAGACATAAGAAAAAACACAAACGTTCGTCCCCCAAGAAGAGCAAATCAAAAAGGCTGCGAGTTGTATCTAGTTCCGATGATGACTCAGGTGAAGAAGACATATCGCCCAAACGCGTTAGACCATCAACATCACAGTCACCGTCACCTGTAAAGATCCCAAAGAAGCGAAAGTATCCTGAAATTCCTTCAAGTCCTGTGGCTCCTGTTGCCTCTTTGTTAAGCACTTCCGAGTCATCTGGTGGCTCTGAACGTTCAACTGATAGTGAGAATGACGATGATGACGGTGAATTTGTGGTAATTGATTATGCGAAACCTAAAACTAAGGTTAGCACTAGTAAAAAACGATCGTCCTCGAGTAAAAAGCACAAGTCAAAAGCTAAGAAATCTAAAAAGTCAAAGAAAGGCAAAGATAAGAGTAAGGAGAAAGAGAAACCCAAGAAAAGCAGGACGCGAAGTGGAAATAAAGCGAAATCAAGTAGTGCGGATACTAGCAGCGCAAGTTTAGACGTAGCGAGCTCTGGTTCTGGTGGCAGTAGCTCCAAGCAACCACATCACAGAAGCAGAAGAGGAACCACGGGGGCTGCATCCGCAACTGCGACGAAACCTACGGTACAAGCTCCCACTACTTCATCATCATCTTCATTTAGTTTTAGTAGTACATCTGTTATGAACATACCTATTTGTGATTTTGAATATCCTAGTGGTCTTCTTGATTTAAGCTACAATAATAGGACTGAAGAAGATGATACGCCATTGCTGCCTCACGTTGGTGATGATGAACAAACAATCGATCTTAGGATTCCTCCTCCACCTCCACCAGCTATTATTGAACCATCGGTTTTTGCATCAACGGTGGACACTTCCGCTATTTTTGGTTCACCGTCTAGAGCTATATTTAATGCATTTTGGGATGACTACTCGTCTTTATCTTCAAACACAGAAAGGCGAAATAGTAGTTGGATGGAATGACTGATGTATTCACTTTTAAAATAAGATAGTTATGTATAATGATAACAGATATTTATTATTGTTATCAGATAGAGAATAATAATTTAAAGTTCGAATTCGTTATTTGTTATGCGCACAATGGCACAATAGACTGCAATCGTGATGGGCAAGGAACGTGAATGTCAATGGTTTCTCCGCAAAACTTTGAAAAAAGGTTAAAAATAGAATTATATCTTTGTTTTCTGCTCCATTTGTTTATATTATTTACTTGTGATCTTCAGATTCAGTACAGGAGTTTGTTGTAATATTATCAAAATTAAATCCAATTTTAGTTTGCAATTTAGTTTGGTTGCATTCCTTGAAGACTTGAGTAGTTATCAATAAATTCATTCCGATCCCTACTCTAATTGAATTTTTACTACTTTCCTCTGTCATATATTTTACCCATAAACATATAATGCTATGTTGTATAGTGTAATGTTTAATAAATTGTTGACTTGGCTGGCTTGATATAATGTGACATACGAAATCTAATTTGTTGTTGTAACTAAAGTTTGTAAGTTTATCTTGTATCGTTTTATATTATTGCCTGTCGTTATTTTACATGTCCCCATCGCTTAAACGATGTTTATATTTGTAATCGAATTTAAGTTTAGTCCTTCCTCTTTCAGACAAATGCAACAATCATTATAAGATTTTGACTTGCATGATTTGTGTGGAAAGTTGGTAATGATTCAATGATAATGCCATGTACTGATGTATTACTATGTAATTGTATGATTTACTTAATGAAGATGAAACATTGTTCTATTATCATGCTTTTGCTTCTTATATTCAATAGAAAGCAAACAGAATTAATAAAAAGTATAAAATATTTTTTGTACTATATTTTTTTATTTTTCAATTTTATTGTTTCATTCATCAATCTGTTAAAAAAAGTTTATCTTTTCTCTTACATACCTTTTATATTTTATGCATCATTACTCATATATACCGATATTTTTGTAGTAATACATATCAGATAAAATCAGCGTTCTAATTTTAAAACAATAGCTTCTTATCTCGCATGGTCGCGTGCGTGTATTGTACATCTTAACATACAGTATAGAATACATAACATTTTTTTTTTGTTTTGTATATTATTTTTCAGTTGTTTTTTTACAATTTTTGTTCAAACAGGAACATACATAATTTTTAATTAAGAGACATAATTAATTTTAGCCCCTGTAATAATCATAATTTGCTTGGTAATTGTTATTGTTGTTGTTAGTGTTGCTGTTGTATCTAGATCTAGATCTGAGCAAAATTTGGGCCCTGGAATCTTCCGTAGTTCCACGGGATGCAGTCCTGCTTTCCGTCGTTGGTACTGGAGCGGTGTATGCTGCACTCTGATCTGATGAAGTGACCGTACGATTACGGGAACGATTCCTTTTACGGGAGGGCTTGGGACTCTCGTAATTTGCTCTTGAAGCACTATTCAAGTTAATGTTGGAAGCCAGAGTTGATTGTCCCAGGAATTTAGTGACCGTCCTTGTTTCAGTCCGTGTTACCGTTACTGTTTGCGCTTCAACCGCTTTAGGAATTGGTGGACAACGTTCGTATTTTTGGTAGTTACTGGAGAAGTCGCCATCAGTGGATGGTTCCAGTTGGTACTCACCTTCGTCTCCATGCTGCTCTCCACGTTTTAGCCTTCTGGTGTAGTAACTGTAATCGTCAGGGTACTGAGCAGCGGCTGGATCATCATCAACGGCCACATCGTCCTCATAAATGTTTCCGAATTTCCTCTTGCTAAATCCAGAGTTAGAATTGGTTGAGCCTTTTTTAGTTGCAGCGGTTCCAGCGTATGGCTGATAATCAGTTTCATAGTAGTCGTCACGATCCCGTGAAGTAGAACCATAACGGCTATTTCCTTGATCTTGATAGTCACGATCGCGACTGCTTGTTCTAGAATTTGATGAAGATTTCTGACTTTGACTGGATCTTCCAGGCTTCCTTCGTTTAGCACTGTTGCTATTCCTGCTAGTGCTTTTAGATAGTTTAGAGCTAAGGGTTCCAGTACTTTCACGGGGGCTAGTAATTGGTTCCTCATATTCGTACTCGACAGGGGCTACTTTGGAGCTCCCGTATTTTTTATTAGGTGACACAGAAGCTGACACCAAGGACTGTGCTTCTTCATCTACATCGTTGAGTGATGGAGAGCTTGTCGCTTCGGGGCTTTGTGAGACAGGTGTAGGAGTAATCACTTGAGTGATGTAAGTAGGCTTCACGGTGGATGTCAAAGTTTGAACTTCAGAAGTTGTGACATCGTATGTCTTTGTTCGGGTGATTGTTGTAGGTACAGGCTTATTTCCAAAAAGCAAAGGAATCGTAATGACGGCAGTTGTAGTCAGCTTAGTCACATAGGTAGTTGTGGTTGTGTAAGTCCGTAGCGTTTCAGCAGGAAAAATAAGATTTTGATTAATCGCTGGGAAGGGGTTAATTAAAGCTGCAGCAGGATTAGCAGCAGCGTTGGCGATGTTCAAGTTAAGATTTGAGCCTAAGCCCTGGAGATTGGCGTTGGCCAGCGAAAGGAATGGGTTAGCGGCTGCTTGTTGGCGTTGCTGGACAAGTTGGTACAAAAGCAAGTTAGTCAGTTGACAGGAAGCCAGGAGACCTGCAAATAGAAAAAGTTATATTATCAGTTTGGTCACAATTTTATTGTAAATAACACAAACGAGAAATAAAATGATAGAAGTAGTTAACTATATTACGCATGCATATACATCACTATCGATTCCCGATAAGTGCCAAATCAAATATGGCATAACAAATTCATGTCACTGCATTTATTCGTGATCTGTTTTTATATTATGGACAATTAACTTTTTGTTGTCTTTATGCTTAAATTATTGTGTGTGAACAAATTTTCCTGTTTCACAGTAAATTTTCGCATATGGTTAATTATAGTGTAATATTTTTGGCAGCTACTACAAAACCAGAATGCTGACGAGTGGAAAATTATAGTGCACAAAGAAATTTGCGAACCCAAATTTTTATTTATTAAATGTGAACAAATACATCATAATGATGATGACGTTATGTGTGGTTTGATTTGATCGATTTCATTCTACCGATATGCATTTTTTCTATGCTCTATTAATAAGTACTCTTGTCTTGACTTTGTTCTGCTTCAAGGAAGTTTCGTAGTGCAATGGAGTTGGTCGTATGAATATTCAAAAAATGCATCGATATAATTTGCAATTAGAAATTCATCTTCATAAGTTGATAATTTTCGTTCTTGTGGTTTTATTAAATGGTAACTTTTGGGTAACAGACATTTAACAAAATAACGAAATGATGAAAAATTCTTCAACAGTGTAGAATAAATTTAGTAAGATTTAAGATTTAGCACAGCACAAATCAGGAAGAAATTTCAAATTAGTACAAAAACTGCATAGAAATTGCCTTAAAATAAATTGCTAATTTAAATTAGCCCAACAGTCAAACTATTCGTTAGAGTTATACAATTTCATTTCATTAATTTTACTATTTAATTATTATGTTTCTCCAATTTTCGTCATATTTTTGTCTGCACTGCAATGCAACTTGCGGAAGTGATCAGATCATTTAATTATTTGGATTTGGATCATAAAAAGCATTTATTAGAAATGCCTAATAATGTCAAAATTATTGAGAACTATATTTTTCAAAAGAGTGAAGTATGTACTCAAAATTTGACAATTTGGTTCTTTTTTTAATCGATTGTGGAAAATTTGTTGACAAACTGTACTACTCGAGATTACACGGTTGCCTTTTAGGCTAAAGTAAAAACGAATAAATATATATTTCTCGCAATTAACTTTGTTACTTAATGTAACACTAATTGTAGCGTACTGAATTCATGGGGTCTGGTCTGGGGGGCTCCCCACTGATGAGAATTTGTATAGAATGACAATTTTTCATGTTTAAAAAAATGATACTAAAATTCAGAATGTAGATCGAGCAATCCTTGCTTCCTTATTTCCCAACGTCTTGCAATTTTGAAATGTTTGCTAGTTTTGTTTGTTTATTGACTTAAGGCAATTCCTGCAACATTGGTAACGTAACTATCTACTACTTGGCGCTGGTGTATTTTGACTACAGTTAG
>JAQIWN010005229.1:0-10147 GCA_034699025.1 Entomobrya cf. arborea Gr-Col-00668 | reverse complement strand
AATCATATAAATAGAATCACGGTGCAGTATAGAAGCCTCTGCTCTGTAGATTGAACCTCTTTATGGAATACTTTCTAAGATATTTTCGCTTTCATTCATGTTTTCTGTTTTTTACGTGTTTTTGATGCAACATAAAAATACACTCACGTACCTGCTGAAAAACATGTATGTATTTATTCTATAAATAAATTTTGATGCGCATGTTTTTTTATACTTGTGCTCATCGTGAACATTAAAAATGTTTTAATATTTTTGACATTTTACGAACTAATGCATGGTTTTTTATAACAAGCTGAAAAATGTAACGTGGTTGTTGAACCTGATGCTGATGGATGAAATTGAGTGAATAAAGCAGAATACGTGACGAAGAAAAAATTTGATAGAAGATCCCTTGAAATCATTTGCATTAAACGAATTAAACAACGTAGCATAATACTTTCCTAACATTTTCATCAACACTGTGTGATATTCTATACTTGCCAATTCTTAATAAATGAAAATATATTTTTGCTGATCAATATTCGCTAACTCTATGTCTACTCTCCAAATAATTGAAATTCATATCAGTATTGCAACGACGTGACATCGCCTTAAACGCACCAAGGATCAATACCTATAAAAAATTAATACCACGAGTATTTTGCTACTTGAATAGCAAACAGGACACGTATATTGGTTATTGGTGCAATTTACTTCACGGGAATGCTGAGGTGCATAGTGCATATGCACGTATTAATGACATATGCAGTATTGTGTAGTATGTATACAATAATTTATTTATGAAAATGAGATTCACTAGTTTTTACTTCTTTGAAGAATCTTCGCTTCACTTCGCTCCACTGCGGATCCTCATTTTGCATGGACGATGAAGGCTTACAGAGCGTAAACAAAACAAGACAATTCTATCAATTTGATACTTGTCAAGCATTTAATTCGTTTGCACGAAGTGGTACATTGATAATGATGACGATCAACAAAGATGTTTTTTGCAGAGCCGCAGCATAATATGACAACCAGCTACCTGAATATTGCGTAGTTAGCATATAAGCGCTATTAAAGTTATCGCGATAAAACAATTAACTTTAAAGTTCGAAAAGGACCTTCTCTCAATTGTGAATTGGGATGTGTACGTAATGATGTCTGAGTGAGTTCATATTTTTGTTCATGCTTAATATTAACATGATAATGACTGTGTGATAAATTGATCACCATTAAATTTATGTAGCGTCATGCTCAACAATTATTATTAACTTGTCTTGAACCCTAGGTACATTTGTTCATAACTTACATCTTAATGACTATGATCATCGATACTTGTTCTGAAAATAGTTTGTATATTTTGCACTTTTATTTTTTTAATGAGTTTATGTAAATATTTTATTAAGAAGACTAAGAAGAGCAATAAAAGATGAGCCACTTTTTTCAAGAAACTGAAAGTGAATTAATTTTATACTGCTCACTACACACAGTAAACTCCATGACCATCTCAATGGTCATCTGAAAAACAAACATTAAAATGCGTTTAAAGAATTACTTCTAAATGACTAATTGAGGACAATACCCGTGACCCGTCCCGTACATTCATACATAGTATATTTGTAAACACATTAATCATTGGAACGTAATTTTATGTAATATTATATTAGTTTATTAACTTTCTATTTCGATAATTGATTTCAAGGTACAATCCAGTTACATCAGTTAGAGAATTTATTGATTTCAATGTAATTGATGGTAATCTTAAAAACTAAACATGAAAAGTTATTCAATCAAAATCATAAAAATTAAAGAATACCTAATTGCGCGGTGCATGCATAACGCTTCATGTATAGCACAGTACACTGTGGGCATGCATGTAGGTATTCGAATCGGACCTCGTCTTGATTCCTCATTAAAATGATTTCTTTACACTTTTTACACCATGATAATAATTATGAGGCATAAAACACTTAAGACGAATTTTCTACTTATTATATAATAATAATGTGTACAATGCAATGTAGCGTTTGTTGAATTCATAATGCGCACATTTTGTTGTGGTAGTTTTGATAATTGGATTATTTCTTTAAGACACAATTTGTTCCTTCCCACCCGCCACCAAAGTTTCTTTTCTGACATGTTTTGTGTTTGTCGGCCAAACATTGACCGAAACAATAAGATTTAAGCATTTTGAGTGATAAGACTAAACTGTTTTTTTTTACTATTTTTAAAATGCAACAGGCTATGATGCTTCTTTTTTTTTATCAAACAAGGTAATCATGAATTGTTTATGCGTATTATCTATCTACGTGTGCATACGCATGTGTTCCGATATGACGGAACTAAACAAAGTAACAGAGTAACAAAGAAATGCAAAGTGCATTTTGAATAGCTGATTTTTTTTCTCTGGCAGGCATTAAGTGTAACCAGACCACAACAAAATTACTTTGGTCAAAGCAAATTGAATAAAAAATCAAACACATAATATTTTACTTTGGTTTTAAGCAGAAATATCGTATGGTTTAGTATTGCGAATTCCCAGATATTTAAGATTTCAAGTATGAGTTCTACTTTCAACTCTTGCAATGCAAGGCAACTTACCAAACAAGTGTGGTTTCGTTTGTTTTTCGAGTAATTCTGTCAAGCACATCAAGCTCGTAACATTTTATGTTCTTAAGAGTTATAATGAAAATAACGCTTAAATTGTCAATTAAATATTCAAAGTGCATGGACACTTGTAGTTCATATTAACAAAAAGGCTGCAAGAATTTAATAATTTCTGTCAGCTTATATTAGTTTTTTATAAATATTTTTACAGCGATGCCAAGTAAACTATGCAATATGCTGTATTGGCATGTAAGTTAACTACTAATTTCAACAGCAGCATTCTTAATCTCCCGCAAGCGTTGTTGCACTTAAAAATTGAATTCAACTGTCTATATGACTATACCAGCATTATAAAATGAACTGCCATTCTGCCACTCGAAACTCCATAAAAATCAGGAGAATTCACAGTTGACCTTTAATTAGTAAGAGTTGAATTAAATTGGGATAATGTTTGTAGCTTGAAAATATTTGTGTAGTTCATTGTTATACATACATTACCCCTTTTACATGAATTACTTTTTGATACGATACAATAATGTATACGGTCATAGTCATGAATGAATACTTCAATCACTCAAGCATACATATTTTTTGGCTCCAAGTTATCTACGCAAAGTAAACCTGTTGTTACATTATTGTCAAGTTATTATGTTATAGTATTACATTAATATATCAAATGGGTGTAGTAATCCCATTACCTGAACTCTATCATAGAATGGCGAGTCTATCTGAGAACAGCCCATCATTTTAGTGACATCAGCTTGGCAGTTCAATTAGGTACTTTATTTTGTCGACATGTCCATTTAACATGCTTATTTGTACCTTTTCACAGTAAATTAATTTGGTATGAAGATATAACGAATATCAGAGTTAATCAAGATGAGATGTAGTTGACCCCTTCCAAGCCTCAAAGTCCTTGATGACTTCTAAGGTCAGTCTCACATTAAATATTTCAGTCACATGCAAACATGTACATCATGACGGTAGTAGAAGTACTGTAACTTGTTTCATTCAACCAAGTTCCAAAATGATAATCCCTTTGATAGTAATAACCACAAAAATAAATCTTGCTACTTGATTTGCAATCAATAAAAATGGGCATAATGCAACATTTTGGAATCTATTACCAAGTCATACCATTTAGGTTTGTTACTTTGGCCTTCATTTGAGTCTTTTCTATTATATCGCATACTAAATTTTAAATGCTGCATGTATGTAACCATTTTTTTGCACTCTGAATAGGAAAGCAACAATTATATGAACTTAAACAGATACACATCCAATGCAAATTCCTTTATAATAGTTTATAAGACTACTTATACACCAATTATAATGCATAATCAGCTTTTTTCCTCAAGACATTTACCTTAGTTTCAAGGATCCGTCAATTATTATTACAACAGCAACAATAAAACGATTATTAAAGCAGTAGTACTTCTTTTCTACAATTCCTGCTTCTCCAGCTGCTTCCACTTTGACAGCCTGCCTGTCTATTACACTGCTTTGTTCACTTCACACAGAAATCACAAGACAATGCTGGGTGCTCCGCTTACACTTGAAAATTGTTAAAATGTGCAATTAACTAGATCTTATGCACCACCACCACCGCTGCTCTGAAAATCATGTAACAATTTTGTTGCCCTTGAACATCTTCTCTGCACGCCGTGCCGTACGTCTTCGTAAAAAGATGTTACAATTTTACATTCCAAATTCCTCTGTAGTTCGTTTGCTACTTGCAGTGCTGCTCTCCTCTCTTTCCTGCCACACACCACCAGATCAACTAAATGAAGAACGCAATGTGAAAAACTTCATACAAATTTACATGATCATCTTTTTCCACTTCAACAGATTGTCTTCTCTCCTCCAAGTTCAATGTCATCCACCACAAAACACACAAAAATGCTAACGATGATGCGATTGCGATCACGCAGATTATTTGGACATAGTTATATACCAAGTCATTATTTCACATCGATGCTGCTCATAATATGTAGGTTTGACTTTTAAAAACACTAATAGTAGTTTAATGATGCTTAATAATTTGCTTTAGTAGTATAGATGATCAGATATTTTAAAAAACTTTCAAACGCTAATTCACAATACGGAAAGTTCATTTATATTATATCAGTTTTGCATATTAAACAACATGCAGTCAAACAATTTCACAAACATACAAGAAGGGAAACGATCTTTGAATTTAAATATTGATGAAGGTTGAAGAAATCGACAAAACATGCAATCATTTGGAGATTACGATGACGCTGCGTTCTTATTAATGCACTATATAATTCCTCAACATTTAATGTCACTGGGAGTACTTTCAGTAGTGTGCAGTAACTGTTACACGAGCACTTTTGCTATTATATCATTTTTATAACATTGGTTTGGTTTATGAGCATTATACAATAAAACTATCAATTTCCGTTTCGCTCTTTGATGTATATATTGTTGTATGTAGCCTTTCTCGAAAGTCTTTTTGGATTGATAATATCTCCTCTAAACTTCAAGCCGAAAGATGAAAGAGAAGTTTTGTGTGAGTTTTCTGCAAAAGTATCCGCGACTCACTGTTGGCTTGTTTTTGTGTACCTGTTGTGTACATACAAGATTGGACACTGAATGAGTGGTTGTTTGTAAGTATTTATATGTCCGTCTACTAATTACTTATTCATGCAATCTCTTTTTTAGGTGGTTACTTTGTTGCTACTTGCAGGAGAGGGCAAGACAGGAAAATATGCAGATGTAGAGTTGAGATGATGATACACCAACTCTGCAACAAGTACTCACGGTATCTCTCTGGTCAATTTACCTTTTCTCTTTAATGTTTTATAATAATACGTGTATTGCTAACTAAAAGGTAAAGAAAAACACTTTTATGTATTGTAAGAAAAAAAATTCAATATTGGCAAACCACACCATACCACAAAGAAGGGGAGATGAGATGGATACAATGACCAGCTAGATCACAGACCACTTTTCTACCATCATCATCATCGCAAGTCAACAAGAAGAATGCAACAGTGAAGTCAAGATCCTCTCTGTGAACAAAGCATACAGATATTCTGCACCAGCAACACCAAACCAACAAGTTTGGCTATTCAACTCCTTCTCGTTGTAACCATTATGGTATATGGAGTCCACAGATATAATCTACTATTATTTTTTGACATGACTGTTGTTTGTGCGTGCGTACAACAATGTAATAACAAGTTACTCCTTTCAAAAAAGCAAGTTGAAAATGAATTCTTCTCTGCTAACCATTGATTCTAATTCTAATGTGCTCTTTCTCCAAATCGCTTTTTTTCTTATCTCCCGTCCCGACTTGTTGGACTTAGACTTAGACTGCAGTTAGTGATCATTATTACAACGCAAGGTTCTCATTTGAATTTTCAAACAAGCCAAAAAGACATTCACGCACGCAAATGAAACCTGCTCTCTTCTTGTGACTATTGAGACTTTTGCTTATAGCATGTAAATAATAACAACAAACTATTCTTCATTGATAAGTACCTTTGTGTATTGTATGATATATCTAAGTAAGCATGAAAAAATATAAATTTATTATTCGATCTTCGATGTATATATATTTGAAGTGGATGGACTGATATGAGTCGTGGTAGTATTATGAGGCGGTGTTGCTTTCAGCATATCCATAAGGATAATTACAATAGAGCAGCAGCAGCGTTCTCTTCTACTTGACTATAAACTTCCCTTTGATCTACTACTGACGAAGACAAACTTTGGTGTGAGTGCTAGAACAGGAGAAGCGTCTTAAATGAAAGAGTCTGATGGTAGGTATACTGGTTTACTGATAGGTTATAAAACAACTTGTGTATGAATCATGTACTGACTGAGTCTTTCATCTTTACTTCTTGTCTCACCTTTAGGCGAACTATCGATACCTGATCTTGCATGTCCCTTTGATAGCTTGATACGCTTTTGCCGTTTTGCTATAATATCAAAACTGCTTCATGTCATTTTGTAACTCTTTATACCATCTTAAATAAATAAAAATACAGATATTATGCACATTTCTTGAACATTGTTTAGATTAGATGAGTAGACGAGACGAAACCTCGCCTAGCCATTAATTTGTATCTAAAGAATTTTTTCATTGTAATTACGACATAAGTTTTACTGATAAATAGAATATAAATGTATAGGTATGTGTACCTTTGGAGGGGCATATTCGAGTTTATCTCATAAAATGTAGTCATGCGTGTGATCTGCTTGAATTTGCGCTTGTAGGCATACAGAGCTACAAAACGGATGTAACTAAAATATTGTCGTTCACATATGAGGTAAGAGACTGCAACATATCCCTTCAATCAACCAAAACCATAGTCATATTTTTTTAAATAATGTAATCATAGGTAATAAAAATGGTAGACAAAGGTGTGCTGTGCTTACTTAAAAAAGTCAGATTTTTAAAGACCAACAACAGCCTCAAAGGCAACAATGAAGCATTTTTCCAGCTGTAGTTTCAATGATTTTTTTTTGTAGAAATTTCTTGAGGACCGACAGATACTCATGGGCATTTTTAAAGAATACTTGTTTCGTTAATGGATTGAACGCATTATGGTATTCGGAATGCCAGACATGTTTTAGCAGTTGTTTAAAACTGAACTCACGTTTTTGCATTGTGTCAGCAGTAAGGAACCACTATTTTGTTACATTTGTCATCAGCGAAACCATTACACCTATTATTATACGCTTTGAAAGAACAGATTGCTTGAAGGAGAGAAAACTTACGTGTTTTATAACAGACTCTCCACTCCATTGTCTTCAGAAAGACATATAGAATTGCTAGTTATGAATATACGCTAGTTGAATTATGATATGATTCCCAAACTACAATCAAAATATGTCGGCTGATGCAAGATACAGTGCAGAAGGAAACATGAAGTAAATCCGAAACGAAAATGGATAAAAATGTAAATTGGGACTGGGAATGATTTTAGCTTCTAGTATGTAATGCCAGCGGAATATACGATTACAACGAACAGTAATATTCTTATCATATTCACATTATTCACTAAAAATTCGATGATGTTTAAGGCTATATTTTTCCTGACCGTTTTATGAACTTTAATTGTATTTCAAAAAATTATATTTCGCAGACACAAAAGAAAACTATCTTTTGTAAGAAATTTTATACTTTTGTTGAGCCCTAAAGGAGTTGTGTAGATGCCCACATATTTCGTTTAGAAAGAACTACTCATTAAAAATGCAGTTGTTAAAAAACAAAAATAAATAAGTAACTGGATCAAAGTTAATTAAATTGTATTTTATACCTTTTTAAAAGGATAATCGGAGGAGCACCTCTTGTTTCATTTTTATTTTACTCGTGATGTAGATAAAGCTAGGTGATTCCGTCACGGAATATAATTTTTATTATAGGCTAGCGTGTTACGGATGAGATGTGTGTTAGGAAGTGTCTGTGTACAAATAAGAAAAAACAGATTTTCTTGCCAAAATAGACTTCATACAAACACAGATAAATAATACCCGAGCCTATTGTTGCCATTAATACACATTTTTACTTAAAACCACCAACGCTGTCTATTAAAAGTTTGCTACTCGACTCGTTAGATTGTAAATTGTGTGTCACTTAATGTACTACAAAATCAGCTTAGTTTCTGATTATCAGGAAATGATCTAAAGAGATTCAAGTCAACTTTGTGTCTTTATATATAAGATATTAATGTTACATCCTATTTTGGTTTGCAAGATAGTTTATAGCAAGTGATTTTCATGCAAGTTCCTTGTTTACATTCAACATTGGATAAAATCTCTTCCGAGTTAAGCATTGATGCTAAAATATTTTAATACATTTTTTTTTGCTTAACGCTCTGCCAGCCTCTTCGTCAATTTGGATGGGTGTTGTATTTTGATAAAAAAAAATACTGTTTTTTTTTTGTGAATGGATGTAACAATGCAATAGCCTCTCTACAAAAAATACTGACAGTTAGATCTGCTTGTCTATTTACTTTGTAGCTGGCACCATACTAACTTTTAAATGCTTTTTTACTTGTTTACCCCAAATAAGTTCGTAATCTCATTGACAGTAATTATGATTTCGTGATATTTAAAGAAAGATAGTTTTTTCGTTTAAATCGTAACTCGTCAATTTACAAAACTGTAAAACTATATTTTTTCGAAATGTTAAACAAACAACAAGTTGAAATATGACGATATTACATTATTTGCCCATTCGAAACAACTAATATGAGACTAGATTTATTTAGCGAATAAAAATCACTCATATACTCATGTTTGGTGATAATATCAAACGTAACATTTATATTACACCTACCCAACATGTAAATAATAAAAAAGGTGCATGCAACTTTATATTGTGACAAAATTATCTTGATTCCTTGCAAGTTATTTACGAGACTTTAAGTTGCAAATTAAATATTTCATGACTAGCATATGAATTTATCTTAGAATCCTGAGAATTTCTCTTATAAAATATAAATTATTGAAGGGCGTATCTAAAAGTTCTTTTAATACAGCATTAAAAAAATAATTGATAACGAAGCACAAATGTGTGTCAACACTGACAACATCAGTTTAATTTTTTTCAATTAAACAAGCTATAGCAAAGGAAGCCAATTCACTCGGCAGAACTATATTTCTATCAAAACTTTTTGAAGTTGTTTTTTTGCCCAAAATTGTTTTATAACTACCCCCACGTGTCATGGTTTGATAATGTAGTGTGATCAGTGTGATGTCATTCAAAGTAATAAAATAATTTTTGTTTAGATTTCAAAGTTTTTGTCTGTCACTATTTTTCCAACTTTTATATATTTTTATTTCTTAGCAAGAAAACTGTCTTATTAATTTTAGGTAAACACATTTTTTTGCTTTATTTGCAACATTATTCTCCCTCAGGGAATAAAATCAGACATTACGTAAAGCAAAGCAAATAAGGAAAAGATATCTATATGAAAAGTGTGAAAACACGTTTTTATGACATCTTCATGAAGATACTACATCATATAACGGCAGTGCCTATGAACTAACTGTTTGTTACATCTGTTACGAAATAGCTAGTTTCTTTTATCACATTTTTTTCTTCTTATTTTAATTTAACGCTATCAAATGATAAACAGTTTCTACATCACATCAAGAACTTTATGATATGACTGACTTTGATGTAGTTATTCCTTTGAACGTTTTAATTAATTCTTTTTATACCAGTCGGTAGTCGGTACTTTGTGAGATACGTGAATTTGTGTCTACTTCTACCAAAAAATTTAATACATTTTTATGTTAATTAGATTTTACTCATTTTTTATGGTTGGAAAGATTTTATTTAACAGTTCCACACATAATAATAATAACAAATTATTTATTTTATATTACTTAAGCCAAGATGTATTACTAGACACGAATTCGAATTATGAGTACACACTTAGGTTGCAATAATTATTGTTTAGTAATTATTATAATCGTCAGCTGGAGCGACTGAACGTCTGCGTCTGTCATTATTGCGACCGTCACTCCTGCGCCTGTCACTATTGCGTCTACTATTATTGCCCCTGTCATTATTGCCCCT
>JAQIWN010005228.1:0-10149 GCA_034699025.1 Entomobrya cf. arborea Gr-Col-00668 | reverse complement strand
TTGGAGATTGTCGACTCAAAGCCATGAGCTGGAGCACTCATTTTGGCAATCATGGACAGAAACTAGTACAGTGAAACGGAAGCTATACAAACACAAGATCTTACACTCGTTTAGCTTTTGAGGTTTACTTTGTCAGTGATGATATGACATGTTTTCGCTACTCGCTCCTTTAGTATTGTCGGTAGTATAGTAGAGATGAAGAAAAGGAGCTGATGATGATATTACTACGTGCCTTTTCTTCCTCCTTATTTGGTTGTAGAGAATCTACTTGTAGTTGTGGTCGTTGTAGTGGTTCCTGGTGTACCACTAGCTAATGAGAAGGAAACGTTAGATCCGGACGGTGTCCTAGTCCTAACAAAGCAAACAAACATATTTTAATTGCATTAGTCCTCCTATTCAAAAAGCAATTGAAGCGTCTAGTCTAACTTCAATTCAGAAAAGGATGAAAACACAAAAGATTATGCACAATAAAATACTCATTACACTAGGGTCCATAAAGAATAGAAAGATCTTTTACAAAACGAATTCAATTTATACACGCATCCATGGATAATTGACACAAAACGGAACAGAATATGGACATAGTGGTTCACTTACATTCATGGGGCGAAATGGAGCAAAAACTAATTTAAATACAGTAATTGAGTTTTGTACATGTTAAAAAGGTTTACCTAGTTGACTGTAATACTGCCACCGGTATATTGCTAGTAGATGGAGTACGAGATCTGCAAGTTATATAACCAAGCAAATGTCCACCAAATTTAATTAGTGTTAAATTATTTTACTTTCCCAGGTAAATGGTTATCAATCAAAAATTAACGCATGTTATATTGAATCACAGTTAATTAGATTATATTATAATTTACCTTGGCGCGGATTGCGTTCCTGGAATATTGCTAGTAGAAGGAGTACGAGATCTGAAAGTTATTGGTTTGATTATGTTAACGAATATTTATACAATGTCAAGTACATCACTGAATCAAATAGACAGTTAAAAACATGAAGGGTATAATACAGTTTTTAAATGTAATAGTTAGTTAAGCATTCTGGTTACCTATCAAGGCTTGGCTCGCCGGACCCAGCTCCACCAACGAACCTTGGTATCCTATTAGTTTACGGTACAACAAGTAATTTTTTATATTAGAAAAGGAAAGTTATTTTGATTATAATTTTGTTGGACTGACTGACTCAAGACCAATAAAAGATTAAAGAGAATTCGGCATCTTCAAAAGAAAACGCTCTTATGGATAGAAAATTCAGAAGGAGAAAGTAGTAAAAAAGCATAAATATATTGGTTTGATGTATTAGTGAGTGCGGTTACCTTGAGCCACTATTGTTTAATGATGATACTGAATGAACACTCGATACAGACCCCGTCCTTTTCATTGGGGTTGTACTGGATGGACGCGTGAATGAGTGAGCCCTGTGTATACGGATTAGATTATGTCAATAATTTACTGTTTAGTTGAATTTTAAAATTCCAGCCCATATAAATCTATCAAATATTCTATGATATATGGCGAATTAAAAAATATTAAAAGCATGTGGGGCTCCAAAATCCCTAAAAAGCAATTTTGTACGTCATAACATCTTGGAAGACTCTCTGTTCATGAATTACTCTCAATGGAATGCAGTTTTTTCAAACCATAAAGGTTTTGCAACTCGCCTTTAGCATTTTCTCTTCCCATGCATTTTTTATGAGCTCATATTCTACATCAAGTTTCGTGCATAAATTCTCCTGTGATCATTTTCTTACCGTTCTGTACTAGGTCCCCGGGACCCCCCATTAACGTTGGTATTAAGCGAGAAAGATGGTCTAGATGAAACTGGGGTAGACGTAGCTAAAGGTCCTCTTGAGCTGCTGCTTCCCCCGAAGGCACTTCCGGCGGAGCCTCTCTTCAAACTAGCTGACCTTCTTACTGGTATTCTGCTACCGGCATCATCTAAACACCCAAAGATAAAGTATTATTAAACGAGGAACAGCGAATTCCAAGAAAGGCATAATGAGATGACATCATTAAAAAGCAACGGAGACATCAACGTAGCACGTGCCGTCTTGAGTACAACCAAAAAACGTCATCGTAAACACTCATCGTAAATTACCTGTACTATCCAGGGATACATTAGATCCTGCACGACTGGGTGGTTTACTACCAGCTCTACTACCTGGTTGACTACCGCCTTTAAAATAATAAGAATTAAAACAAAATAAAAAAATAATTCAAAAAAAAATAAAAAATAACAATGATTTCTCTGCCTCTATTTTTCTTGTAAATGTAACTCAAATCCAAAAGGAAAACAACACACTAACCTATCTGAATAATAAACGATAAAATAATGACTAGTTCTACACGTGCCACTGTTGTAACTGTAACCCACACACATACTGTGATAAATCGATGTATGGGCAATCTGAGACTACAAAAGAGTAAAAACAAACATTTTGCTATTGCCTTTGCATCCTCCTCTCATCATGATCATGTTCAGTTAAAATCTAATTTCCCGTGTCTTCATTCAACACGAGCCCAGAAAAGAGAAAGTCTCACAGAGTGCAACTGCATTAACCTAGATTAAGTCCTGTCTGTAGTCTGGATATCATCACATCCTCAGATATTCCACTCCACTTTGCAGTTAGCAAGTGAACGACTTGCTCTGTCCTCTTACCGCTTGTGGGCAAATGATTAATAATTTTGGAGGACGATCATCCCAAAAAAACGAGAGATCATTTACTATTACACATCTTCTCTTCCTTTGCCGTGTTTGTCTTACCCCAGATTGCAATTGGGTTGCTACTTTGCTACTCATGGAACTCAGAATGATACTGCCACTCAATCTTTTCAGTAAGATTGCAACCGGCAGGCAATATATCACGTAATTACAGATTACAACACCGCGATGACTTGCTCTTGTTCTACCTTACTATCTGGGCCTAACAAACTCCCAGCACCAAACATGTTGGTAAACTCATTTAAAAGAAAACAGAAAAAGCATTCCCGACTTTTGGAAACGGTTATAAATACAGTATAATTTGGTATTCTAGTCTTGTAAAAATAATTATTATCATGTTCTACTTTTACTATATTATTATTATTATTACAGATTATAAGACACCGAGAGAACATTTCGTGGGTTTTACCAAACTATTTTCCAAGAGAAAGTAGTGGCAACGACATGTACATTTACCTCGTAGCAGCCAGTTATAAACACCTACACATATAGTCTATCAAATCAGTACCTACGTAAAACTATGTGACAAGATACACAGAAGAATGTTAACTTAACCGAGCTTTAATACACTATACTTACGTCCTGGTCCAGCGGAAGACTTGCGGGGCAACCGAGATAGAGAAAATCCATCATCGGAGAAAGTGCTGTCAGGAGTGGTGCGGTCTGTGGAACGAGCACGTCCACCCATTGGAACACTTCTAATACTCCTTTCCTTAACCTAGAGAGAGAATGGCATTGCGGTTGTGTTTGCGAAGGCGGAAGAAAACAAAAGAAAACAAAACCACAACATTATTATCATTGTTTCATGGTTTAAAAGATATAACATTTAACAGACAAGAGACTAAGAAAGCGAGTATCTTTCCGACACAGCTATTTACAAGAAGCATCTTTACTCATGTCGCAAATAAAGTATCATCATCAGAAGCAGCAAGCAACTTACAAACTACATTCTACTTATCGTTAGTTTTTTCCCGTAAATTAGGACTTTTACAAACAACTGTTAGGATGAAAAGGAAGAAAGTCGAAATGACGATGTCGATTACAAGAACCCCATGGAAGAATACAAAAAGTATACTTAACAGACAAGGTATAAATTTGTAACATTTATCAAGATGATTGAAATTAAAGGAAAGAAAACAAACTAAATGATTGTGTTATTTAAACGAAGAATAGTAGGTGAAGTAACAGAAAATACAATGATTAAAACACTAAATACAGATTTCATGCTTGATTATTGCTAGTGAAAACTTAAGTATGCACACTCTAGATATATGCTTATTTACGATTTACTTTTAAAGTAGATTTTTTAAGACCCAGGCAGGATCAATGAGTCTTGTTACTAGAAATACTGCTAACAAATCATTATTCCCGTCTTTAATTTAAATGTCAACAATTAGAGATAACCAATGCATGGTAAAGTGTGGTGACAACTTTTAATGGATAGGCCAAGAATTTTCATTGGGGTCACGAATATACTTTAGGTAAGTAATATTAGATAATTCTATGAAAATTCACATTCAATTCGTTTTGTCTTCTTGAAATATGTCAGAAAAATATGTACATACATACATACATACAAGCAGCGAGTAGTATAAATTGAGGTTGTACTACATAATGAAGTATTGGGTGAAAGTAAAACGGGGAAAATGTGTTTTATAATAATTGTTAGGAATTCGAAAACTAATTACATGTCATGGAACTAAATGGCAGGAGGCAAAAAACATTCTGCATGACATGCGGTTACCTATATAATTAGCAAAACATCAACTCATTAAACTTGTACTGAGAACTACTTTTTTTTTAGCATTCCAGGCACACTTCAAATCAAATGGGGAGCCATGCTTTCAAACTAGCTTTTCACTCAAACAAAACTTTTCATACAACGTTTATACCACCAACCCATTGATAAACAGGCTTCCATTTCGAGTTTTGCTTAAGTGTTCTTGGAAATGAGAGACAAGAGGAAGATGCTCCAAAGGCATCGGAATGATATGGTTCAGAGCAACGTCTATGCTGATATTTGGAAATGTCCTCATTTTTCCGTATGCTTTCAAATATTGGCATCAGTTGTGCAAGAATTAGGTCCGCTATTAACACAAATACATCATGACACATAGAGATACACAAGAACATACAAAGGCCAGATAGCTACATCATGATTTGTCCAGTCTAGCCGATTTTTGAGCCCTATCTAGTGTCTACCACCATTTCTAATTGTTAGTATTATCGCCACACACGCATACTTACCGATTTCACGCACCAATCAATACACAATAATTAATTGAAAGTGATTTTTATTGCAGAGAAGAGCAGTGATGAAAAGTTTTCGTGAAAATTATATTTATATATCTGCACAGCACCGTCTTTTGAGAATCTATAACAAGCTGCTAGAAAGCTATTCCAACTAAATAAGTAGGTTGCTGCCACACTAGATTGATAAGTATAGAGTAAAGCTGTGAAGGAAAACTTTGTACGCATCCAGGAAAAACGAGTGACAACTAAACTAAAGCAATATCAACAAAGTACATAGCTACAGCTAGACTATTTTAAAAGTAACCTTTGTTATGGGTCCTGCGGTTGGGAGGGATTGTGCAGATCTATTGCCACTCTGGCTCGAAACACTACTGGCTCCTGTGGTACCAGGTTTGGCTTTAAAAGCTGTCATGGTTTGGGATACACCATCAGCCAAGATGAACTGCTCACGGAGTTCGATATTTGTACGGCCTTTAGCTACATTACGCCAAGAGAAAATCAAACAAAAAACACAAAAATAATATACAAAGTTCTACACACAAATTATCAGTTTAGTGATAAAATGAAAAATAAATAAATAAATCAACAGTAGAAATAATAATGTTAAAGCAAATTTTCTATGAAACTAATAAAGTAATTAGAAATTGTTGGTCAGCAAACAAAAGCATCTGAACTCAATCATTTTTTTAAATCAAAAAACTTATAAACGAACCAAAATCAAACTTTATACAATTTCCATGCAATAAAACAACTTTCGATCTAATAACAACACAGCAAAATCAATCAAAAACAAAAAAAAAAAAATGCAACGCCAATGGAGAAGAAGTGCTGGCTTGAGGTTGCAATGTACAAAATACTTTTCCATAGTCTTACAAGTACAATGTCTGCACGGAGATCCATAAGATCCATATCCAAAGGAAGGACAGTATGATCTACTGTCCCTATCATGGTCCAATGACGAACCAATTAATTCAAATGCGAATTGTAAAACCACTTCAAATTGACAACAATGTGTGTAGCGTTTTGTTAGCGTATACAAGAAAACCAGAGAAATAACAACTGTCATTTAAATTACTTTCTTCACAAAAATTGGTCATTAAAAGTTGGAAATTATGCACACAATTAAAACAATCATTTCAATTCATTAAATCCTGTAATATTCACATGAAACTACCGAGTTTTGATCAATTGAATTTAAATTTTCATGTGAATCTAATAAACCTAGCTATATTTATCTTCGAATTATTATGACCGATGATATATGAAAAACGGCGGAGAAAGATTTGGACAGATAGCTTACCTCTGCATGGATCATTCTTCACCAAAAACTCATCAAGGGCAACCCAACCTCCACCAACACGAACCATGACAGTGGAACGAAGGATTCTGACCAATCTTAGCTTTTGACTGTCCCCAAACTAAAAACAATAAATGACATAAAAAAGTCATGAAGTATTCCAATATTTTTGATTTAATGTTGCTATTACTGTACTTACTCTGTATTTTCCCTCTCCAACTTGGAAGACACGGAATTTCTGCCGACATGTGCACTTCATGACTTGACGCTGCACCTCATCATCAATCACATCAGCTTCGCTTACGGGCTTCTTGTCAAGCCAATCAGGTCTCAAAGCAGCAATAAATTCCATGTAGTCAATCAAATGATCACCGTGGTCGAACATGTCAGCAACGGCATTCATTTCAAGTCGGCTAGTTGGGAATTCTGTAAGAGAGTAAATTCAAAATTCAGAGTGACTTTAATATAATCCTGTTCTAAAACCTGAGTTAAACCGAATAAAATATTATGCTTACTGGTCTTCATGATCGCGTCAATGAATTCCTCTCTGGGAATTAATCCGTTGTTATTACGATCAATTTTACGGAACAGATCAGTTACTCGTGACTTCTTGTGGTTCATGAATTTCAAGAACTGTCAAAAGAAATAAATAATTTTAGTGTGTGCTGTGCTATGCTAAATCCTTGCTAGCTTAAAAGAAAATTCGATTCACTTACGCGTTTACGCCAATCTTCCCAACTGAAGTTCTTCACCTTCTCCAACTCCAATAGGTAGTTGTACTTATCCTGGAGTCGGCGTTGTCGCTCCCAGGCCATCATCCAGACATGCTTCCACTTGTCCCAAAGAGCTTTTACGCGTGGACTCTTGATCTGAGGCTCAATGGCTTTGCTATAATTATAACATGACAGCAACAAAAATATTAATTCTCGTTCCAGCATTTAAAGATTCGTTATTCAACATTAATTTTTACCATTAGTATAATTTTACTTATTATTCGGGTAAAATTCGACATAATAATTATCTACGTGAATTAATTGTCAATTTGTTACATTCAATTCAACATTCAAAAAGTTGAAATAATTTTCAAACATTTGGACGGATTAAGTGTTTGTACACAGCATTAAATGTGAAACGGGACAGGGGTAACCTTTGTTAATCCAACCTAAAACACCTTTCATTACTACTATACGTACAGAGTACAGATTACAAACTGTTTTTCAATCATATTATGACACCAATGGAGTAAAAATTTTGGAAATTCAATTCACACCCAAATTAGACTACCGTCACCACCAACCAAATACCCCAATCAGTAAAACCCAACTCAAACTATTAAAAACATAAACTACAGGAAAAAACGAAACTAAAGGTACAAAATATAAGTGAAATGCATGCAGTGGTTGCATACATGTAAACATCATGCATAGGAAACCCCTCAAAGCAAATAATATTAAATCCCCAACTAATTAAACTAAAATAAAGATAAAAATAAGCTCATTTTTTACTGAAATTTACCTTCCCCTCCGATCGAACCTTGGTCCAATGTGGGCAAACATATCTGGCGATTTTTCTCGTCCAGGACTAGACAGAATTGTATATAGAGCTTATATTTGTGTACACAACAATTTCTTAGAGTATAATTCTTTATAAAATTTAAAATTTTGCATAGCACATGCACGAAGGTGCTAATAAAGCTGCTAAGAAGCACATAAAATATCAAAACCAACCTTTCCATGCGTGACATGGGAGTGGATTCCCGTGACCCGATAGTTCTAGCACTATACAAGATATCACATAATAAAAATAAACAAAATAAGAGACAAATCAAGCAAAAATAGAAAAGCGTGCGTTTTGGCAAATTTAACATGCTTGGCAATGTGCAATTAAAGTGCGGTTACGTTTACAAGAACACGTAAAAATACGACACACAAATTCTTCACAAAGAATGTAACAAATTACAAATTTTCATGCCAAAACATGCCTTGTCATACAATAACAAACATAACTAAAACAATAAAATATAATTATGAAGCCAAACCTCAATCTACGCTGAGCCAAATCCAACTCAGGCGACGCTTCACGACTATCTCCACTGTAAAAATACAATAAATCATATACGGGATGCACTAAAACGCATTAAAATTAAAAGGCGATTGCAATACGAGAAGCATATATATTTTTCAAATTTTTCGTTCAACTCAAATTTAGACATTCCATTAATACAAATAAAATGATATATAAATCTTTTCCCCATTATTCCCACTAACATGCTCCAGTGAATATGTAATTTTACGGTGTCTGAATGGAGCTGTAATACAATTATCATTACTTAATGCAAGAGGTCAAAAACAAAAGTGTTAAACTTACCCTGGTGTTATGCTGCGCAATCTACCACCTGGCTTTCCTTTCTGTCCAGGACCACTTGGGCGACTACTGATAAGCTTGGGCTTGCATACAGCGTCGATTTCAGCCTGTCGCTTGGCCATTCCCTCCATAAACTCTTTGTGCTCCTTGATTAATACTTGTATTTGACCAAGGTCGTCGGGGAGAGGTTCGGCCTCCAACTCTGTGAGCGTGTCTTCACATCTCTGCAGCCATGCCATGAGCTCTTCAAGTAGTTCATCCATTCCTCTGAGCGCAGCCAAATGGGCTTGTAACTTTTGTTGTCTCTGTAAAGCCCAGGATGAGATTTCGTCCCATCTCGACTGGATAATGGATATCCAGTGTTTGATCACACTGACAGCGTCTGGATGCGCCTTGGCAAGGATACTCTTAGCCAAATCAATGGTTTCATTCTTCTCTCTTTCCTTAAGAGCCAACTCCTTCATGAACTTATCTTGTTCCTCGAGAAGCTTTTGAGTGGTTTCCTCATCCTCTGGCAGCTGACCCGCAAATCTAAGTTTCATCTCGGCATCGCTCAGCCACTCCAAAAGCATATGAACTGCCTTGTGAAGCTTCTCAGCTTCTTTGAGTGCTTGTTCCAATCTTCGTGATTTGTGGTCACACTTGCCCCTGATTCTTTCGAATGAGGTCTTAACTTCACGAATGCTAGCTTGCAACCTGCCCTTCTCCTCTGCAGTTGCAGTTTCCATAAGCTCTTCAGCAGTTTGTATGATACCGTCCATCTGACCGCGTCGGTTCTCAAGTTCTTCCTCAATCTTCTTATGTTGCTCCACGAGAGCAGTCACAGTGTCAAGATCACCATGAACTGGACCATCTTCTACCAGCAAACCGTCAATCATACGTAACCAGTCAAGAAGTTCCTGAAGAGCATCTTTGAACTGGCCTGAACGAAGCAAAGCATCCTCCAAACCTCTTTGACGTTCCACACTCTTATTGCACACGTTGTTCCATTTGTTCTTAAGATCTGTCAACATTTGACGAAGGGTGGGCTCGTCAGCTTTGGGTGCTTTATCTTTAAGAGTTTTACCTAGCTTCATGGTGGAATCATAAGCAGGTTGTTTGCCAGCTAAAGCACGTTGGAACTCCTTATGTTTAGCAAGCAACTGCTTGATTTTGACAGGATTATTTCCAGCAGTAGCCTGCATCTCGTCGAGACTCTTTTCTGCCTCATCTAACCACTTGCAAAGAGAGAACCAAGCGTCATGGAATTCCTTGGCTTCCTTTAGGCCATGGTCCAAAGCTCGAGTGCGCTCAGTGGATTTTGACACCACACGCTCCCAGCGATGTTGTACGGAAATGAGCAGGTTCTTGATGAGAATAACATCTTGCTTTTGGCTGAAGTATTTCAAGTGATTTCCCTTCTTTTCTAGGTTGAGCATGCTTTCGCGGTGAGCGGCAACTTGTTTCTGGAACTCTTTGTGACTTTCAACTTGATCTACCACCTTTTCGAGAACCCTTGACACTGGTTC